>RJVU01035392.1:6182912-6193297 GCA_003731715.1 Anabarilius grahami
CACATCTCTTGTTCACTATTACCTATAATGAATGCCACAGGGTGCATTTAGTAATTGAAAATAGCTGCAAACAAATTCCCATACTATAGTATAGGTCCTGAATTCAATGAATACATTTTCAATAGTTCAATACTTTTATATATTTTTTTTTATCAAATAATTTTTAATCGAATACGTTTTTTTTAATGAAATTTATGTTTTTTTTCTTAGCATTAAATAGATAAAAAATGACAGTAAAGAAATTTAGATTATAAAAGATTTATATTCTAAATAAATGCTGTTCTTTTGAACTTTCCATTAATCAAAGAAACCTGAAAAAAGGTATCACTGTTTCCACAAAAATTAAGCAGCACAATAGTTGATATAATAAGAACAAATATTTCATGAGCAGCAAATCTGCATAAAAGAATGATTTCTGAAGGATCATGCGACACTGATAAATGGAGTACTGGCTGCTGAAAATTCAGGTTTGCCATCACAGCAATAAATTACATTTTTACATTTTAAATTCATTAAAACAGAAAAACGATATTCATAATATTGTTCAATATTACTGTTTTTAATATAATAATAACAATACTGTATTTTTGATCAAATAAATGCAGTCTAAATTAAGTATAATGGCTTCTTTATAAAACATTTAAAGGGCACCTATGATGCAAAATTCATTTTTACATGGAGTTTGAACATAAATGTGTGTGTACACAACCACCCTATAATGATAAAAATACACCCACTCTTTTTTTTATTCCCATAAATCATAATCAGTTCTAAGAACGAGCTGTTCGCAGATTCTGTACAAAGTGATGTCACTTTGCACAGGCCCTGCCCATGACTGCTGACAGACTCTGCTGTATTAACAGTTTCCACCCTGAGCGAATTCAGATTTTTTTAAGTTGACATTTATGTGATTAAAGTCGAGTCGACTAGTCGAAGATGAAGTCATTAATGAACAAATAAGAACACACTTTTCCATTCCAATGTGCTACTTTTCCATTGGTTTTCTATGTAAACATGCTAGACAGACATGTATGACCGTTGCACTCATGTCTTGCGTCTTTTGCAACGCCTTGAGTACAGATATGGCATATGATATGATGCTGCCTACAAATATTGTTACATAACAGCTAATTTTTTTCAGTTCTTTTGTCTTTGGGTCGTTATATTTCTGACCGATTTCTGCTCGTTCTAGATCAGATACAGATAAAGTAGCACATTAAAGATAACATTTATATGAATGCATTATTAAGAGAGCGATTGCGTGTGAATTAATTCTACCTGGCAGCCTCTCTCTACAAATTGTGAAGCTGTGGGTTTTAGTTACTAAGAATTCGGTTATTGATAAATCACAGAACAATTCATTTCTGCGCTTCTGAGTGATTCTGTGTGCGATCTGCGCGCTACTGTCTGTGTGCGCGCGTAATGTAGCAGCGCAGTTTAGAACGGCGATTAACTTACATGTACAATAAGCTGTTTAACCCGATCCACCCGATCAATATTGAGCATCCAGATGGTATAATTACACAAATCTTGTGGAGCGCTCTTGGAGTATGCATATATTTGTCATTAACTGTTGGATATGGAGAGTAAATGTGGACTTCAAAGATTTCTTATCCTGTTGCGCCCTCTATAGGCCATGACCAGTAACTAGTCGACCTCATGCTTAAAGTCTCAAGGCAGAGCATTAAAGTCGACTAGTCGATTAGTCGGTGCGACCCCTACTGTCCGCCATTGTCTCGATGCCAGAGCAGCTGTAGCGACAAGAATGTCTGTTAAGCAATTGAGCTGTTTTGTTTTTGGATGTAAGAGTGAATGTAACAGTTTTCATTTACTCCCGACATCTGAGCCACTGAAGAAGCAGTGGATTAATTTTTTTTGTTGAAGGGAATGCGCCACTCAGATCTAATATACACATGCGATTTCTGTCCCTGCTCTTTACGTTCACAGACATAACCGACTGTGTTTATGTAACTTTGAGTGTTTTTGACAACCTTGTGTGTATTTGACAGTTTAGGCACAATTAGAGGTGAAAGAGAAGTTAATTTAATACTCACGAGATGTGCCGTCTGACAGTCAGCTTTTTGAGCGTTTCAGATGTGTGCGCTCAGAGAACAATAAATTAGAAGTTTAAAACACATGCAGATAATAAACTTTCATGATGAAGAAGGACTGTCCCTGAGCGTGATCGCGATTGAGATGATAATCAAAACCAAGCACATGAAGGAAGCTCTATTCTGGATAGGGTGCAGGGAGCAGCAGCTCATTTGCATTTAAAGACACATGCACAAAAACAGAATGCTTTATAGCACTCAGAAATGTGTATTAACAACATGCTATAATAAATGATCTGTGAGGTATTTTAAGCTGAAACTTCACAGACACATTCTTGGGACACCTGAGACTTTAATTACATCTTGTAAAAAGGGGCATAATAGGTCCCCTTTAAAAAAATCTTACTTACTCCAAACGTTTATAAATACATTTATGCCTATACTGTATAAAATAATACATTCCCAGGAGAATTGTGTCCCCCAAAATACTTTTATGATTCATGTCTTGTCAATATACAAATTAGATTAATTAGACTAATGTCTTTTAAATTGTCATATATCTCATTATATAAGCCAAAAGCTATAAACTATCATTAAACAATTGTTGTTTGTTTTTTCCTTTAGCCCGCAAGCTAACTGGTATAGCTTAGCTACAAAATAAATGGCAATAAATGGGAATGCTACTGATAGCTTTCTCCTGGTGTTACAGACTTAGGATGTACACTATACATCAGAGTGCATTATGGGTATAAATAAGTACTACAATTTGGACAAAACTACAAAATGGCCAACATCCCATATAGTGTTCCATAGAAAAAAAGGAGTGATTTTGGACTCAGCTAAAAAGATGGGAAACGGAATGTCAAATAAGCATTTGAAACACACACACATGCACACAAAAACATCCAAAACCATTACAGAAAGACACAAGCAAAGTATGTGTGTGTGAGAGAGCCTACTGAATATTTTTTATCTGTGACCACATGCCATTTTACAGTATGATTTCTCTTAAAGTGTCTTTAGAAGTGTTTTTCTGAATAACAGCAATTATCTCATGCACTGCTTGACATGAGTGACAACAAAACCTTGGCTAATGTTCCAATATTCTTGAAGGATGTGAAGCTTTAAGATGTTTTACAACATCTCTCTCTTTCTCTGGTATCAAAAAAAGAAGACTTTTTCAAAAACTAATGCACAAGCATTAGACTTTTATGCAAGTGATGCTTGCCCATGCAAAACTCACTGCCAAAAAATGGTTACGTGCCCTGGGTGGCTGCCAGGGTGTTGCTATGTAGTTGTTAAAGTGTTCTGTGTGGTTGCTAGGTGGCTTATTTGATTAGGCCAGCAGTTTTACATCATTTTATTTTAGTTCAGCTACAGCATATAGATGTTTCTGTGTCATTTCAATGTACTTATCTCAAACTATTCCAACAAGATTGCATACTATATCACTATTTTTGACATGCAAAACAGAACTATACTATAGATATAATATAAAAGGATTTTGGAGAACCGAATGGTTTGCATGCAAGGTTTGACTCTCAGATTTTCTCTCAAGAGAACCTGAAGGTTTTGGGAGCATTAATGCCAAATTAAGATTCTTTTGACACCCCAGACTTGCACTTCAGACTTGCTTGGCTTTACAACAAAAAAGAAAAGAAAAAAAAAGAAAGAAAGAAAGAAAAGAAAAACGACTTAGATTTAGAGTGAGACTGAAGGGTTGCGGAGAAAAAAAATCTTTTGACTGAGGTATCTTGAAAACTGATTAATTCAGAGCTGCCAGTGCATATCTGAGTCATGGTCTCTCTCATTATCTGCATTCATAAAACAGTGTTACGCAGCATATTTTAAGGCGAGACACGCTGTGCAGAATTATACAGTTTTGATTGAGTGCATATGAAAAAAAAAATCCTTCACCTCTAGAGTCACGCTCGTATGTGAAAACAATGAGACTGTAGTTCTCAAAGGCCTCGACTGGTAATTCATATTTACATGGGAAACTATTTGGGGTATGCTGTCATATAGGCATAGTTCTTTTTTTCCTGGGCAAAAACAGTTGAAAATTTTTTGGTAGCTGAGACTTCAAGGTATCTGTCTATACATAAATTGACTTTGAAAAATAAACCCACTGTGAGAACAATTCACTGCAGTGAAAAGTGAGACTCCCCTATTTTTATACACACTTTGATGTACATATATCCAAGCATTATTCCTGGCTAAAGTTGCTTGCTTGTCATCTACACTTGTACAAAGCCACAGGAAGAGACAGCAGGGAAGTGACCCTTGCTATTTACCTCAGTATCTGCTCCCAAGCTGACAAGCGGCAGCACTTTGAGGGGTACTGACATGGAAACAAATAAATGCTTTCATTTGAGAGCGACTATCATGAGCGGTGCGTCTAACAGCGGGACAGGTTGACTTTGGCAGAGTAATGGACCTGCCAGCCTTTTCCCATGTGTTCCTGATGGCAACCCCTCAACCCTTACCTACAAACTCCATTTCCTGAAAAGCCGCTTTCGTTTAGACCACAGCGCTGAGACGGGAAGCAGACGGGAAGCAGACAGAAAGAAATAAGAGTGCGTTTTGAGTCAAGTGCTAATGGCTTCAGTTTTTACAGCTCCTCAAAGTGAGCTCTTTTGTGTTGCCAGAAGACGGTGATGTGATTTATTGGCCAGCCCTGAGGTATGGTTATGGAGCAGAGTAACACTGACACAGATAATCGGATTTGTTAGTGTGGTCCATTAAATACTGAGCCACCTTCTTCTGCCACAGGCCTCTGCGTATAGGTGCGCTAACAATTTATGTTCCTTCAAAATAATTGCTGTACAGGCATTGTGTGCTGGAGAATTGTTTCATGGTCTGATAATTCGATTGCAGATGCACAGTGCATTCAAACAATCCTCCCACACTCAATATAAATATGTACAGTCTCTACGCTTTGAATAGAGAAATCATTGATCTAATAATCTGCTATTGTCCATACCACCGGTGGCCCTGCCAGGGGGCTTTCCTCATATTCCCTACCTGATCAGCTGCGAATATAAACTTTTGTTAATCAACTTTCGCCGATTGATCAAGTCATTGCGTCATTGCAGCTGCCATTAGATGCTTCGGTTCCCATAGAAACACGAGACTCGCGCTTAGGACTGCACAAGCGCATTGGCTCGTCTAGCCTGAAAAATAAGCTTTTTAACACTATTTGAGCATAAGAAACAACATTTATGGGACAATTCATGTTAGATTTTGTTTCAGATTTGAAATATGTTATTTAATTGTGAGTTCGCCAAGCAGTTTATGAGATTTCAGGATTCCCCAATTCAAATAGATAGGACTTGAGGTGTGTCCTAATTTGCGTACTTATGCACTATCCTATGACATTTTTAAGTATAAATAGTGCAAGTAGTGCATTCACACAGAAAATTGTAAAAAGAAAAAGTGCACTTTAAATACCCGGATGATGCACTAAATTAACGGAAAAAACGAAGTGTGGAATGTTGGACACCATGCACTCAGCTGTCGCAGCTTTAATTACATTGCGGAGGGGAAGAGGGGATCAGACTCTGATGTTTAATGGCAAAATATGAATGAATGAATGAATGAGGCATTTATATAGCGCTTTTCATATGTACTACTGTACACCCAAAGTGCTTTACAATCATATCAGGGGTCTCTCCTCATCCACCACCAGTGTGCAGCATCCACTTGGATGATAAATGAAAATAAACTTGTAAAATTCATAAACTACATGGATGAGTATAGTGCATAAGTACTTAGTGTATAGTGCGTCATTTGGGATGCAACTTTGGTCTTGGATGCCCGAAATAGCTGCCCGGAGGCATTGCAAATATGGCCGCCGTGTGAACAGACTTTCCTTGAAAGGAACTTTGGTATGATGCTTTTATACAAGTTCAATAAATGTAATATTCAGACACATTATTTCTGTTTACTTTGTGTATTTTTGCTCCATCAACAAAAACTGTTTAAAACTTAGAGCAGAATCAACAATCACACGTGTTTTGTTCCTGAATAATTCATATAGCTCACTCAGACAGACACTTTTCTCGTTCCTGAACGAATCAGGGTTATTGAATGAATCAATTGATTCAATGATTTACTCATAAAGACATTTCCTCTGCGTTCCATTCGGAAGGTCTCATCCCAATGCCCTAATCCCTTCAATGGGTTTACCCTCCGGAGTGAAAGCTTTGAAGGGATGAAGGGTGTAGGGGTCAAAAAAAACTCTTTTTTGGAACGCACTTCTGCGTCATCTTAACGAGACAATTATTTTTGGTTTATCGCACTATATTGTATATTGTATCTATGTATTTTAAACATTTGAATGGACTGATTAAGGGAGCTGTAAAGTATTTTTGTTTAAGTACAATGTTGTTTTGACCATATTAATGTACCAAATCTAACTTGTATAAATATTACAGTAGTATAAAAAAAAACTATACATACCATTACCATTACCATTTATAGGTAAAATCGAACTCCGAGCCTCCTGTACCCATTCTGTAATGTCAAACAACTTCCCTGTGCAAAGGATCATAGAGGCCCAAAGTGTCCATCAGTTGGACCCTTCGAAATCCTTCATTCCGAAGGGCCCTTTGAAGTGGGCAGTTTTGAGGACTTCGGTTTGGAATGGCCCTTCAATATGGCGACCATGAATATTTTCACTCCGAAGTGCCCTTCGGAGGGCGATATATCCCGTTTGGAATGCACCGTTCATTCTTCGTTCTTTTCCTAAATAAATCAGTGGTTTGAACAAGTGATTCAAATGATTCACTCATTAAAACCTGACATATTTAACGATGTAACCTGAAAAAACAACAACGATAAAAGCCATGTTCTATCTTATTGGTAAGATATTGCTAACAGAGATGGCTTGTAGTATTGGTTCAGCTTTAATAGTGAAATGGAGTAACATTTTGGTGTGTAGCCTACTCTCTCGTCTCCTGTATGCTTTGCTTCCATCGACTGACTCCTTTATATGGTCTGTCACGCTGTTACTAGAAGTCAAACAGTGAGAAGCTTCTCTTTGAACAGCAGATAAAAGCTAGGCCAGAGATGGGTTGTTGTTATGCACGTTAGACACGGCAAAACATACAGAATATATGGAGCATGCTCTGCTGTGCCAATTCTCGTAAAAGCCGATGTTTATGTCATGAACTCTGCAAAAATGGCCTGCACAACCACGTCCACAGACCCCGCATGACTGGTTCATAAATCGACATTGACAGACATTTATAAGATAGTCTCGAAAGGTTTATTGTAAAGTTATACACCTGTAAACCGGTTAGTGGAAAATTAAGTATATATCGGGTATTTTACTTTCCTGTGTTCATTTTTTAGAAAGCATGTATATCTGTTTAAACCGTCGGAAGGTTTGTCCGTCTTCATCTGTTGCGATTGCTGCCATCATACTGACATTTACAGCAATGCCACTGTTGTTAACTAGCAGAAGGCAAGACTACAGCAAGCAAAAACTCGGCTAATAGGAGGTTGAGAGGTCTTGTTAGTTTCTCACCCTTTGTTTCATAAAATCTGGAGCTCAAAGAAAGAAACATTTCATGCAGATAATAACCAGCTTATGACATTAGCCGTATTAATACACCATCCTGACAGACACCAGCTAATGTCATGATTTAATTTAGAGTGTAACTCCTCCGAGACGCAGGGAACAGAGACCCAAATACCAAAATATCAGCTGAGATAAAAGGAGAAAACAGACCCAATTCCAGAAGCATCCCTCAGGGGGTTAAATGTGCAGCCTCTCAATTTGGATCTCAAAAAAGGCTTGTCCCGCCGGGAACGATATTAAGCGCGTGCATGTACGCATGTATGATTTCCTCTAATGAGCTTGTATTGTTTCAGTCGCCACCTTGGATAAAGTTGTGCGCTGAATGTCGTGCCTTTGAAAAAAGGAAAATAATTCATGGCTCTTTGCTGTGTTGACATTGTCGTCCATTAATTTGTTTACGTTCTAGTTATAATAATGAAAGATAAATGAACAGGACATATCAATAAGCTATGAAACATTCTCTGAGAATACACGTGTCAAATGGTCAAAACGTTGGCTACTCAAGTGGCAGGTCAAACGTTCGTGGGAGATGGATGGGGTGGAGTCACGCTTCTTTGTCACATGTTATGAAGAAGGTGTTAATTGTCATATCACTGTCATTTAAATGAGTACAATCATTTAGCACGAAGGGTTGCATGGTAATGTCACATTAACATGGAGTAAAGCCTCTCCGCGCTGATCATTAATTAGTCTGGCCTGTCTCAGAGGGGAGGGAGCAGCACCATCCAGCATTGGGATCCTGCCTGTATAGTTTAGCACTAATGAGCCTTTAATGTGCTGGACCGAAGAAATGGAGTATATCTCACATCCAGAGCTATTGTGTCTGCAATAACCTCTGAATTAATACATGGTGCTCAGACACGGCAACAACACACTTTTTGTTAAGCCTGTGGTTTACTGCAGTGCAATGGGGTAAAATTATAGTCTGCTCTGAGAACATTTATTATATACAGGAAGGTTGAGTCGCAACACTGTATGTGCACACTTACAGTATAGTTCAGCAGTTTTAAAGATGTAACCTTTATTTGGAAACTTGGGTCATGCGCCTGTCAAGGAGAATGACCATCAAAACCTGCATGACCCCTTTGAGGCAGCTGGGGTTAGATATCAGCGCCATCAACTGGTGGAAAAGTGGAAAAGCAGGATGTGATGTTTTATTTAATATACAAATAGAAAACAGTGATGTACTGCATAAATTAAAATATGGTTTTCATGTCGTTTATGGTAATAGGCAGTGCTTTTCAGCCCAAAAAACAGACTACAATTAAATAATAAAAAACACTTCTCATAAGCTTGGCATCTAAAAAGTAACTCAAATGCTACATAACAAACACAGACTGATCACATATAAGGGGAACATTTTTCAAGAGTACTGACTTGATAGGATCACTGTGTATTCCAAGTCAACACCAGACCGTCTTGAACACTGGAAGAACCTCATGTACAATTTTTCCTCTGGGGTCTTCAAGAACTTGTTTCCGGTTCATAAAATAGAAGACAAGCAGCGAACAGCGGAGAGAAATAATTAATACAATTTATACTATTAATTAGACTTTACTCTAATTAATACAGTCTTAAATTAGACATTTGCATCGGATCTCATGCCAACACACCTGGATGGGGAATTAGTCGGCACACATATCTTTAAGAATTGTTTATGAAATAAATTGTGTTAAGGGTAATTGAGTATTGATTATGTCCTTTATGATGGCTAGAAATGGTTCACAAATATAGATTGAGTGTTTGACTAATCAATTTATTCACATATAACTGTTCTGTGGTTTTCTTACCAAAGTATGTATGTCTCTCCGCTGCATCGATCACATTATCTCAGGATTGCATTGCAAATTTAGCCTAATTATTTGGCTAATCTGTGGAACATTCATTTAGGAAGGTTAGATATTTCTTGTTCTATACTGCAATCACTGTAAGGGGAAAAACTAAGCAGAATGGAACAAAAGAAACAAAGAAACAAACAACAAAAGAAAAGCTATAGCACACATACATAGGCAAATGGAGTGCATACCATCTATCATTCTAATACTGTAAACAACATATTATACAATATTAATAACACTACCTACAACAATACAATTTGCTCAACAGCTCTCAAAGAGACGTGGAGGGTCAATGATCTGCCTGTTTTCCCAGAAGTCTTCCTCTGTATATACATGTTCATTCAAACTGTTGGTGGAAAAAGTTCCAAAATAGACATTTTTTCGTCCATACTTTGAATTCACATGCTCTTACATATGGGAGTCAGTCTTTTGAGAAATAAAGTAGACGCACTAACACGGACAGGAATAGAGATGTATAAAAATATGTAAAACCCTACAAAAGGTGTTCTCACTCATCATCAGAGCCAGTCAATGTTCAACTTGTGGAAATGCTTCGCTTTCCAGCGTGCCACTGATATGTTTGAATGTCGGCTCTTAGTGTTTTTGAGATATTCACTAGCTAAAAGATACCACCACTAACCAGGCTTTAGTGTGATAAAAGAAAAAAGAAAAGAAAAAAACATATATATTTATATATATATTTCAAAATAGAATGGAATATCCTCTTCTTGGAAAAAAAAGAAAATATAGACATCTCAATTGAAACATTTCTCATAATCCAATGTTCTCACATTCTCATTCTTCTTCAAAACCATCTCTGTTTTCCTTCTTTCCTGATGATGAACCCTCATGACAGTTGCCATGGAAACAAGACCAGATGAATGGCTTGCCTTTTCATGGTGAGATGTGAGT
>RJVU01035392.1:6193453-6212030 GCA_003731715.1 Anabarilius grahami
ACGCTTTTGTCTGAAAAATACATAAATAAATTCAAGCCCACTATGCGATGTTCTTAGTAGCATTTTCATTTAACCTTTCCATGTAATTTCGGAGCTCTTTGGAGTCCCCGAGCTCGATGTCTGGGCAAACCCATTTGATGTCGTTCTGACCAATGAGAAGAGGGCTTATGGACGGGCAGCCATTGCTGGGCTTGCTATGGCTGAAAGTGGTGAATTTGACTCGTTTCCGTTTGGTAGTGGGTGAATTTATGGACTCGCTCTTGTGATCTCTCCCAGTGCACCCCGAGTCAGAGGCCGACCTGTGGACCTGGCCTTGCACACTCTTCTGAGAGGAAAGGCCATTGAGGAGCTGGCTACCCTCTTCCAGGCCCAGCCCAGAGTCCATGGTCCCGCCTAGCTCCTCTTGATCAAGACACAAACCCGCTTGGCTTTCCAATAGCTCCGCGTCATGGCCCAACCAAACCCAGTCGTGGGCGTGAGCCATGGTCTCCTGGCCCTCCAATGGGAGCTGCTTGTTGCGATACTTAAGGGCATAGGAGACGCAATTGATTAGGAATACCAGGATGGCCAAGCAGAAGACACCTAGCAGGGCGTACATGCCTATTTCCAGATCTGTGAGCCCACGACGAGTCTGCATTAAGTCATCCTCTGTGTTATGTCCAGGTGGAAGGTCTCCTTGAGCTGGGAATTCAGAGAAATCAACCGGAATATCACCAGCTGAGAGCCTGTCACCGCTTGCTTTCCCTGGAATGGAGGTTTTGATGGTGGTAGCACCTCTGTTCATGATTCCAGCCTCCATGTCTGAGATTGAACCTCCGTAGTATGGAGCATTGGGCCTGTATCTCCTGTCACTCGCACTGTTTCCCGTTTCATCGCCACGGCCAAACTTCACATGGACGTTCGCGTTGCCTGCAGCCAGAAGTGTGCGACGCTTGGTTTTTAGGCACGATTCAGGTCCATACATCTCCAGGCGGACTAACATGCCTTGCCCTTCACCCTTAGCCACCACCACTGGCCACCTCCATGTGGTGCTTTTTCTCACCAATACCACCTTGTCATCCAGCGACGTGGCCGTTAGGACGAAATGTGCAGGGTTATAGAGGTCAAGAGGGGTCATGGAGCCATCGCTGAACTGAAGCCACGCACTGACAAGGGACTCCTGAAAGAGAAACACAACATGAACAAATTATGCTAATTTTACTTGTATCAAGTATGCGTAATTTTTAACTCCAATGCTGGACAGTTTGAATGCTTTAAAAGTCCCCCAAACCACATTTCAAAGTGAACAGATGCACTGATCAGTGGGAGATTCAACAAATCTGCCCGTTTTATGTCTATCAATGTGGAGGAAAGAGGAAACCCCTGCCGATGCAAAGGATTAGTGAAATCAGCCTAATCAGAAAGGGTTTTAAATGTGAGATGACTCAGAATAAGTGGGCAGCCCCGATCAGCATGATCCACTAACAAACCGCAGCCCCTCATCAATATGCAGCCCGTGTCAAACAACTTTGTCCATAATGACAGTGATTATAGTGATTGCACCTGCTCATGGATAAAACAACCCTACATATCTGAGAAATGGACATGGAAGTATGCAATATTGTGACCTGAAAACCAGAATACAATTTGCAATTTAACTACATGGTGTTGAAATTTTGTGAAATGAGAAATCACAGAGGGCAGAGTTACCCAGGATTCAGAAATAGAAACCAATCGATCAGCTAAATGAATGAATGAATAAAATATCAAGAAATAATCAATACATTTACTGTTCAATTAATTGATAACAATGATAATAACTAATAAATAATAATAAAGAATATTATTAATAATAAAGGGTTAGTTCACCCCAAAAAAAATTTTTTCATTAAGTACTCACCCTTGTGTCGTTCCAAACCCGTAAAACCTTCGTTTTATCTTCAGAACACAAATTAACATATCTTTGATGAAATACAAGAGTTTTTTTTAATCCTCAATAGAAAGCAACGAAACGACCACATTAAATGTCCAGAAAAGTAGTAAAAACATTGTTAAAATAGTCAACATGACTACAGTGGTTCAACCTTAATGTTACAAAGCGACGAGAATACTTTTTGTGTACAAAAAGAAAACAAAAATAACGAATTTATTCAACAAATTCGTCTCTCTCTCATTCTCCTACGCTATTTTTGTTATAAAAACCTTGGATTTAATACAAAATATTTTAATTTGTGTTCTGAAGATTAAAGAAGGTCTTACGGGTTTGGAACGACACGAGGGTGAGTACTTAATGAAAGAAATTAAATTTTTGGTTGAACTAACCCTTTAAAATATACTTATATATTTTACTTATTAATTGTAAATAGTTTAATTAAACTACCTGATTAGCATTGTGCATAGTCTCCTGTGTGGTAGCCGTGGCAACGATGGCCCTGTTGCTTCCTGGGCTGAGTTGAAGGTTCAAGGAAAGGCCAGAGACCAACTGCACACCCAGCTCTGTTATACTGACTTTATCATCCAGAACCCGGATCATCCTCTCAGCCAGAACTGAGTCTGACAATGGGGACAACACCTGGTAAAACACAGACAGAAATGCTTCTGATAACATTGTAAAACAACTACAAATTCTCTCCTAGTTTCTCATACGAACTTGACATGAAAAAATGAGCAGGCTATGTACAATTTCAAAAATCTAAGTGACAGCTGTCCACCCTCGGCCATATGGCAATATCTGACACACAGGCATGGAAATGACTTCGATATGAAACGTGATGAGAAGACTTCTAATCTGGATCAATTAATAGCAAAGCAGCCACCTCCATATTTCCGCATTCATTATGTTATAATGAAGTGTCAGAAGCCATTTACTTCTGATCTGTAAGTGGGACTTCCACTGTCACCAGCGCACAGCCCGCACTTGCTTCTAACCATCATTTGCACACTGTCTGGAAGTCCACAGGAAATCGTTTTTCACTCTAAAATACAGCCATGTTAAGTTAGAGAAATGATTCTTATTCTGTTTTTATATCCCACTCTTATTCCGAGTGCATTCCTAATTTGCCATTTGAATTGAGAGATTTATTAATTAGACATAAAATAAGAATAAGCAAGAGGAGCCTCGGGCCTTACCCAATATTGCGTAAGATGCTGCCCCAGTGCTCCACTTTTTATAAATAGATCTATAAAATAAAAGTTAGTGCTTGCTACGCTACTTCAACAAATCTTTTCTTCCAAATAGTCTACTTTAAAACCAATTCTTGCTCTGTTTTTGAAACCTCTTCTAATCGCAAGTAATTAGTCATTCAATTTAATTTTAATGAACTGCAAAAACAGGAGGGCCCGTTTTGAAATGTAATTCTGACTTTGTGGTCTAATAGCAAGGTGGAAAACTGGTAATTTGGTCGTGGTTAAGTGGTGGGTTTTTGAATATCAGGCATCTTGATCTATACAGCAGCACTGGTTTTCAGACTCCACGTATTCCATCCCACCATTACTGGGATTTTTATCTGATTTAAATTTTCAGCAAATGGATCAAATCGAAGCGCTCTCCACCTATGGCTCTGGCGTATATCTTTTGCTGTCAGACAGCACTCTAATGGCAAGTTCAGCTTGACAAGCAGGTGTATTAATGTGACATCTATGAGAAGCAATGTGAGGTTTTCACAGACCAACACTCAATTAGTCGGCCGTAATAAAGGAATATGTAGTTTGTGATAGGAGCTGTGAGATGTGCAGATAGACAGCACAGAAGCTGTGACAGAGGAGAGTGAGAGATGCCGTCTATTTCTCGTCTGACAGTGTACACGTGTCACATCACAACTTGGACTGATTCACCTCTCATCCGCATGGAGAGATTGACAAATGACAGCCTGGCTTTCCAATGAAAACAAGGACGTCGTCAGATTTTATTCATGCAGTATAAACACAAGGAAACTGCGGCTTAGTCAGCTGTAACTGTCAGTTTTGTTCCTCCGACATGGGCAGATCTGGTCATGGTGTGTTGAGGAAATTGCATAATACGTTATAACAAATTAATCATGGATCAAATTTTAATAATGCTGAAAATCCAAAGATTATTGGATTATTGTAGCAATGCATGCAACCATTTACAGAGTAAGATTTGATTTATGGTACATGGTGGTATAGAGGCTAGATCACACATACTGTATTTTCTTCCTGTTTCTCACCTGAACTTTGGTGGTGCCAGTGTTTAGACCGATCAGAACCTGTTCCTCTGACAGCTTGGCCACGCGTTCATCCCCCACCCTTAACGAGTCCCTCACCAGCTCTGTCACGTCCACCTGCCAATCACTGCCCAAGAGGAAGTCTGGCTGGCCCTGCCACTCCTCTGGCTCGGCCTCAAAGTGTGTGAGGACACGGACGGTGGTGCTCTGGTACTGTGGACCACAGCTCCGGTCCTTCTTGGCTCCTTCATCCCCGTCATCCTCTCCAAACCTGTAGTAAAGAGAGTTACCAATATTAAGTGTTATAATCCCTTTCTCAACTCTAGTCTAAAACTTTAGTATAACTTTTAGTTCATTTAGTTGATATTTAAAAACAAGTAAAAAAGCAAAAAAACAACAAAAAAAACACTAGGTTGAAACACTGAAAAAAAAATGAAATCAACTGGAAGGGGAAAAAATCTATCTATGTATATAGAAGACATCAGTCAAACAGCTTGTAGGCTATACAATCACTTAACCTTAAATTTACCTCAAGAAAGAGAAGAGCATTTTGCTAAATATATGCACTGTATTACATATACATTTTATTTTTGTTAGAGATGTCTTCATTATTTAATGCATGTTTGAATAGCCTAAATCTGTCATGAAAAGAAGTTATTACAGTTTATTGTCATTTCATTTAATTGTTAAGATTTCACCAACAATCTGGAGTAGAAACAATTCTGTTATTAAAAAGTTGATATAAAAACTCCCTTATGTGCAATTTAAATGCTTGTACTTCTCAGTTTTAGCTATTTGAGTGTTGATTATTAAATACGTTTGATTAATTAATTGGTTGTTAATTTATTATTTATTTTCGGTTTCGGTTTTCGGCCAAGTGCATCCTGAATTTTCGGTTTCGACCCAGAATTTTATGTCTATGGAAAGTCCCCATAAAACATGGAAACCCATTGAGAGTGTGTGTGTGTGTGTATAGAGCAGTGATGTTGAACCTCTTGTAATGGGCAAGTTGCTTCAAAAGGCTTTAAACATGAACCCTGTTCACATTCCATTTATGCATTTCCTCTCCTCACACAAACAGTCCAGACCAGGTGAATGGCAGGGCAGATCTGACTGTTCCATTATTTTTAATGAGTCAAAACCATCCACAATAAAAAAAAAACAACAGCAGTGGCAGGTTAACATGGTGGCCCTGACCGGCGGGGAGGCCACGCTCCTTTAGACATTTATGCAACGACGCCTGACCAACGGCAGAAACAGTATGACATTTACAGAACACAGGTGTATAAACAGGGCAGACAGCACTCTGCTGAGGAATGTCAGGTCACAAGAGGTCTCAGGAGTAATGAGCTCCAGTCTTACAACAAAAACCGCATGTCTACCACTCTCACAGAGGTAATCAAAATGCTACCTGAGACAGACATGACCTCGAACCAAGGGCATATATGATACAGCCAGGGTGCAAAATTAAGACCCGCCAAGTGCCAAATGTGAGTAAATATGGGCTTTTTGATGAATACAACTCACCAGCTGGCCCTTAAAGGGACAGCTCACCCATAAATTAAAATTCTTCAAGATCCATAATTTATTCCCTCATGTCGTTCCAAACCTGCATGACTTGCTTTATTTGGTGGAACATAAAATAACTTATTTCGAAGTCCAAAACAACACTGGATTCCATTGACTTTCATTGTAAAAAAATGAATTTCTTTTTCTTTTTTTTCAAAATATCATCTTCTGTGTTCTACAGAAGAAAAAAAGCCATATAGTTTTGGAGTAGTCTTGCATAGCCAGACTTCAGACTGACGACAGAAGGTCTGGATATGTTAAGGGGTGTGAAAATGTAAAGTAAATGTCGCTACGATAACAGACCAGCGTGCTTCTAATACATTATTCATTCAAGAACGCTGTACAAGTTTACTGCAACAATGGTGCTGCAAACTTCACATACTTTTGAAAAGCCAGTGTTTAGTTGATCCTGATAAGCGCTCAGTGTCACAGTTGTAAACATGACGACTTTCTTCTTCCATGAGAGGGTTTGGCATCACAATGACTTTGTTTCTAGTCAGACCATTAAAGAACGTGACACACACATCTCCTGGAAATCCTGTAGAATTCAACCAATCAGATGACGACTTCAAAACTCTCAAAGTGTTTCCCCTTTGGTGCCTTATCAATCAGCCAACGGTCCGTGACGTCTGAGGCTGAGACAAGGTTTGGAGTGACATGAGGGTGAGCATTTTTGGGTGGACTATCCCTGACACAATGGTTTTTTTGTCACTAATAACAGGACAAACCACATTGAGAAACAGTCTTTCCTCATTCAAACAGATAGGAGCTGTACTAGCATGTCTATTGCATGTCTATTTTTCATGCATAGGAAAGAGCTGCCTGGGGGCATTATGAAGATGGCCACCGAGTGAACTTGCCTTAAAGGATTTTGCTAATATCTAAGAAAAAAAGGCTAAATAATTCAACTGTCACAAGAACAAAAATATATTTTTTTAATAAAATAATGTATAATACAGTTTCATAGCCAGTAAGGAATTTTTATGAGTGCTAAAAATTTAATTCTTTAAAGAGGAAGCTCAGAGATGCTAAAATCCCTGGTGGACTGGTACAAGAGGAGGTTTAGTCAGAAAATACATTTGTATCTTTGTATTGAGAACATGGAAAAGCGATCTGTGTGCAATTCACAGATTTAATTCTTGTCAACCACACATTACTGATGACTTAACTAAACAACTTATTAGCCACACTTATTCTTCAAATGACTTGCAGTTTTTCTACCGCTCATTCTGTCTGTCTTCTGTCATCCTCTTCTCACTTATCATGCATGAGTCAATCTGGCAGAATTGTTTCTGGTGGAAGAGTAATTAAAAATTATCTTGAGGATATCCACAGCGTACGGCAACATTAACCTGCACATCGTCTGGTGCTAGTGCGTCAGAGGCAGGTGTGCCTGAAGACGACCCAGCGGTAATTAAAAAGTCAGCGTCCGCATCCTCCCCTCACCTCCATCATGTGTTCCGGTGAGAGCTCCGCTACTCGTCTGGTGTTACCGAGGAACACCAGAGCATGAGAACAGCTGAGGGGAGGGTTGATAGAGACAGGGCAGTAGGCTGGAGCCTCTACCGCACACATTATGATAAATCTATAAAAAAAAATATTTGACTCTTTTTCTTTTCTTAGAATGGCTTAACTTAAAGTGCTATAAAAAAAATTTGGGAAAAAATATTATTTTAAGGTACTTTATGATATGTTGCCATATGGCAACAACGTACAATAGTGGAAATAACTTAGAATAAGTGTAAGTGTATATAGTTAATATTTTTCCTCAGAAATGTTGTTTGTATTGAATCAATTGGTGCTATTATGAGCTTTAGCAGTAATTATAAACAATACCTTATACTTATTTTCCAACATCTTGTGCTTTTCCATTCTCTTTTGCTGAATAATGCTTTATATTCTTTAAATTTCATTACATTTTTCATGAATATTATTTAAATTGCAAATGTAGACAGTTAAAAACAAATCTAATACTGCTCATCATGTATCATAAAACATTGACATAAAACCAAAAACATTGCAGTTCATGAAAATCCAACATTACGCAATCTTATGAGAGGAAGGTTATGAACATGAACCCCCCATAATCCTTGAAACTTCACCTTTTTTCTGTACAAAACTTCAAAAAGCATTTTTTTTCAGAGGTGAGACACATGTACACATCACATTTGGTGCACTTCACCCTAACAATACACTTACAGCCACTTGCACCTGCCTTTTTGAGACACCATGGTAGGCCAGTGGTAGGTCTGGGCCAGTATACTGGCTGTGATGGCAAATCTCTGATGTTGATTTAATCCATAATACAAATGCCATGGCAGTCCTTAACATACGACTAATCAACATTATATCACTAGCATTAATGTTTTTATTGTTATAGCTTAACAGACTGCAGCTAACTTTTGCTAGCTATCTAACCTATTATAATAATGTCATTCCATTATTGCGCAGACATTTTCTCTATTTACCAAAAACTAATTTCATAAAAACTTTTTTGAGTGGTGAATATGTCATCATACCTTACCTGAGATGATGTTAACATTTTTTTTGTGAATGTGACATGGGCGGGTCCTTGTTTGTTATTGACGTTTTAGTTTGCTTTCAGCAACTACATACAAGAGACGGCAGTCTGTCAGATATCGCGTGTGACTTAACCAAAGCACATCATTGGCTAAACTAAGGTCTTCTCTTACCAACAAAAAAAACTAGAATGTTCTCTTAAAGAGACGGTGGCAAGGAAATGAACATAAAGAGTATGTTGCCATATGGCAACACTATGCGGTAGAGGGTCAGTGCTGTGCAGTACTCAGAGAGTTATTACAGTAATGTAAGAAACGGTTGAGTTTTCAAAATACCAGCAGAACCATATTGCATAACATGTGTGGGTTGTGCAGGATATTTTCTGCTCAGTTAAAGATGATAAAACTAGATAATTCAATTATAATTTATGGAAGTTATATAATAATAACTCTCAAAAATAAAGTTTGGGGAACATTTAACATTCACAAAAAAACGTTCCAATGCACAAATGGTCTTTTACAGTGAAAAAGGTTATTTTACACAAAAATATAATTTGCTCCATAATTTGCTTCTTCCTTTATTTTTTAAAAGTTTAAAAGGGTCATATAATACTTTTTTTTCTGATTTTATTTTGTAACAACTTCCACTTCTAATGTTAGTGTGAAGTTTTGCACCACATTTATTCATAATTTATGCTCTTAAAAATATGCCAGTAAGAACTAAAAAGGGTTTTTCACAGTAATGTCATAGAAGAACCATTTATGGTGAAATATATGACATAGGCCTATTTATAAACACACACACACACACACACACATATATATATATATATATATTTTTTTTTTTTGTGTGTGTGTGTGTCTGCATGGAGCCATAATGCCAATAAAGACACATTAACTGTCCTCTTTCTGAATTAAAAGGGACATTTAAAATTACACTTTAGGATAGAAACGCAGAGCTGCAGGTGCTACACACATTAAAGGATTAGTTCACCCAAAATGAAAATGATCACATAATTTACTCACTCTCAAGCCATCCTAGGTGTATATGACTTTCTTCTTTCAGCCAAACACAATCTGAGTTATATAAAAAAATATCCTGGGTCTTCCAAGCTTTATAATGGGAGTGAATGATACCATAGATTTTGAAGTCCAAAAAAGCACATACATCCATCATAAAAGCTTTATGATGGGAGTGAATGACCTCTGACCCGACACATGACGTACTGATAAACGCGGAAGCGCAGAGGATAGAGCAAAACAAAACACAGGTCACAAATTAGAAGTCTAAAATGAGAATTTCAATATAAGAGAAGAAAAGCTTGAGTTTGTTGTCCAGCCCTATTTGTTTGAACCACGAGAGGCATCTCTTACCTAAGCTTACGCTACTCCTACATCCATCATCATATGTCGGGTCAGAGGTCACTCTTCTGCCAGAACTCGACTTGCGTATGGCTGTTACCGGAAACCAGTGATAACAGTTTATAAAGTTATAAAAATAGATTTTTTCTAACAAAAACACACCGCTTTGATTCAGAAGGCCTTTATTAACTCTCTGGAGTCGTATGGATTACTTTTATGATAGATGGATGCACTTTTTTGGGCTTCAAAATCTATGGTACCATTCACTCCCATTAAAAAGCTTAGAAGAGCTAGGATATTTTTAATATAACTCCGACTGTGTTTGGCTAAAAGAAGATAGTCATATACACCTAGGATGGCTTGAGGGTGAGTAAATTATGGGATAATTTTCATTTTTGGGTGAACTAACCCTTTAAGGAACAATGCAGGGTTTTAAAGACTTTTCCACGTTTTACTGTCAACTTTACGCTATAGTATAGCTTTAGGATTAGCACAGTATTAGAAATATTAGTATCGACTGTCACTGATGTGTAAATGTAGGCAGCCAAACAATCATGTGTTCAAATGAATTCAACTGTTCAATCTGAACGTTCTGGAGTGGGGTTTTAAAAGTTACAAATTGTAAAATGTGATTCCTTGAAACAAAGGCTGCATTCACATTACATGGTTAAAGAGATCCAATATGGCCGTGTAAGCAAGAAAAAAGCACATGGATTCTGATATTCTCAGATCGGTTTCAGGCCTCATTCATATGTGGAAATAAATCTGATATGAATTGGATACGTGCATTTGCATCTGCCATGTAAGCGGACAGATTGGATACTCCCCTGCCCATACGAGTCGTACGCCACAGAAAAAGCAATGGTGGTGAAAGACATCAACTCAGGTGGACACCAACCACAATCGCATGACTCTTTTCAATGCCCAGGCTGCAACAAGTAGTCTCCCTTTTTTTCTCCACCTTAAGAGACCAATGTTTTGCTGACTTTTAAAGATGGTGCGGAAAACAAAAGCTTGTATTATCATTTTGTCTGGGTCCATTGCAAATCACACCTGTTTTTACTTCCTTTTTGGCCTAAGATTTTCCGGGTCAGTACACCTACCTTGGGTTATCAAGTGTATAGTGTAAATGCAGATATCGAATATGGGACAATTTTAAAAGAAGATCCAAGCAGGTTGTCAAAAAAAAATAAAAAAAAGGATATAGTCAACAAATCGGAATTGGGCATCAGGAACTGCAGTGTAAAGGCGGCCAAAACATGTTGCTAACCTCTGGCTGGCAGCATCTGCAGGAACTTTCCAGCCCCTGATCTGGCTGAGCTCTGGATCAGACATCTCTATCTGCAGGGGGAGTCGAGGCATCCACACGCTCACCTCCAGCTGAGCGCTTAGGTAACTGTAGGTAAAGTTCACCATCATCCGCACTCTCCCACGCGTCTCCTTTCCGTTGACGTACACATAATCACACCTTTCGGACACCTAAGAAGCAGGAATACAAATCAGACAGCAGACAAACAAAACATTCAAGCAACACTGTATTCAAAGCAGCACTAAATTAAAGAAAATTGCAGCTCTGGCCAAGGTATCAGCCTACTTTTCGCTCCAATTTCCTGGCAACCATTTCAAATTTTGAAAGCGCAAAAAAATTAGGCCTCTTCTTGTGCTAATTCAAGATTCAAGATTCAAGAGTTTTATTTGTCACATGCACAATTATATAGAGCATATATAACCAGCAGTGAAATGAGAGTCAGGTCCGCTCCATGGACAGTGNGCAATATGTGAAAAACAGTCTGGCCTTTGTGTTTTGTGTGCCGCTGTTATTCGCTTTCATTCTGCGCTTTAATGAGGAAGATGAGAGATTGGACAGGCTTTGACTGGCCTGTCCAAGTATTTATTTCTGACTACAGTCAGTAGGGGAATAGTTGTCTAGATAATGAGAGTGTTTGGATGTCTATATTTCTCAGACTTTGGGGTTGAAAGCAGCTAAGCAGCTAAGCAGATGGAGAGATGGAAGAAGACAGAAAAAAAGCTGTGGTCAAGTCTTTCTACACCAGCAAAGTAATTCATTTGCAGAACATCTATACCACACTTAGCCAATGCTTAGGATAGCTGGCAGAGAAAATCTTATCTCATCCAATCAACCTGAGGGCTTCTTTAATAACAACAGATGTGGAAGTGGACCAATGGCATTGCTTGATTTCTGAGCAGCTGCCCATCAGCTCAGAATCCAAGATGATAAGAGTGTCAGTTGTTTGTGAGATTTCCCTAATGTTGTGCCATTTTCTAGAGCATCGAACTTGTTACATCTCAATACCAGACTGCTATTTAGCAGCTGCAATCAGTAGCCAAGCTTTCATCAAGTTCTCATTTGGTGACTGCTCAGACTATCTCAGAGTACCTTTTTTTTCTTTTACATTACCCGTTTGAAAAGACAAACAGAAAATCTGAAAAAGAAATAGGACTTCCTAATTAAATCTTAGACTACTTTTCTGTTTGTGACATCAAGTCAATGGTGCATTTCTTTGAGCTGTGATTAACTTTAGTTTTCACAAACCATTATACAGTGTGCATCGAACCCTGTGAAATGAATAAGTCATGTTGTGATAATGGCTACAACATAATTATATGTGAACTCAAAATCACATTGACTTTCATGACAGAATTGCGGAAAGGTGGATTTAAATAACAAATGCCAAATATATAAATTACTTAAATGACAAGGTTATTTAGGATGGTTCCAGTTACACCACTAAAGTTTTTCTGTTGTTGACCACACAGGTTTCAAAATCCCATGGAATGCAGATGTAGAATGACGAATGTGTTTCTTGAGCAGCAAATCAGCATATCAGAATAATTTCTGTAGGATCATGTGACACTGAAGACTGGAGTAATAGCTACTATAAAGTCAGCTTTGCCATCACAAAAAATAAATTACATTTTAAAATATATTAAAATAGAAACCAGTAATTTTAAATTGTAATACTATTTCAAAATTAGAGTCACATAAGTCAAATAAATGATTAATCTCGAATTTTTGAACGATAATAATTAGGTTGTGCACAAATTATCTTTTACTGTACTGTATTCTTTGCATTTAACTTGGTCAGCAGTGGAGAATCATTTTTCATGTCGTCAAAAGAAAAATGTAAAATATAATATTAAAATGAAAAAGAGTGATTTGAGGGGGCAATTATTATTGTGGACCAATTTAAAGTTTCTCAAATGCACTAATATATTGAATTTGTAAACTTAATTCCTACATCTTCCACTGGTGGAATTTGGAGGTAATTAGATAAACATATGGATCAGCAATTAAAAACAATATATGACCCAATGGTCCAGTTAACAACACCTGTCATTGTTAGATATAAACCTGCTGTGAGCTACAGTATTTTATAAAACAGTGGGGACAAAATCCAGCATGGTAAAAAGTAAATGACACCTAGGCTTGTAATAATGAACAACTGCAATGAACTTAAACAGTGCTATAATTCCCCACAGCAATTATATCTGTCAAACACCTGTTAAATCTGTCTGGTTCTGCCCATATAAATGACATAATGGAACAATTTGCAGTTTTACATCAACAATTGTATACTTTACTTCCTCATTTATAGATTGTAAATCTCCCACAACAGTCTGAGAGTCAGAGATCCTTAGAGGTGCTCTGATGGCCCATGAAGGGTATTGCTTTGAGTGCACAGGCTGACTGTGTGTAGAGAACATGGGTCAGTCTAACTTCACTGCAACATGCCCTGTCTGTAAGCATCATAACTAGCAAGTCTGGCACGGCATTAATCAGGAACATTAAGACTGCTGAAGAGAGGGACACTTACAGAGGACGTTGAGATCCCCGCAGGGAACTGAGTCGGGTACTTAATGACCCATTCAGACAGGCACACAGAGAGACTGGACTTTGCTGCCTGACGCAAGCACTGTCCCTTTCTGCTTGTCCATCTCTGACTGAGGTAATTAGTAGAGTGCATCTTGAGCATCTCTAGACGTTCACAGCAAGGTGAACACAATGTTTAAGATTAAATAGCAAAACATAGAGGTACCCTGTTTTGTTGTCACTCACAGTAACACTTTTCACAGTAAATTTGCAGCTAAGCAAACAGAAAATAATCAAATGCTTTAAAATGAAGTCTGATTCAAATGAACTGCTGTTCAATTAAATGTGAGAAAATAAAATATATATTACATATAATTAAATGTAGTATATAATAAATAATATGTCATATCAAATGAATGTATGATTCAAATGAATCTTGTTTTAACTGAACAGGTACAAAAACAACAAAAGAAAAACAAAAAAGTATATTTTTTGTTTCTCAAAAAAAAAAAAAAGAAAAAAAAAAAGGCCAGATGGAAGGAGCTCTCCTCTCCAAACAAGGAGGATATTGCTAAAATGGCTAAATCTGGTCAATCGGTTTTGGATACTGCTCATGTGCAGGATGTGAATGCTCACAATGTCCACATAATTATTTAAAAGCACAGTAAGACCACTACCATGCAGAGTGTAAAGTGCTGTGGCTGGTCAAGGAAGACTAGTGAGGATTTTGACAGAAGGAAGAAAATCACCCGAATGTGGGACCACCTCAAAACAACTTCTAAAGACCTCCAACCTCCAATTTCATCTTGAACTGTAAGCCAACAGCTATGAGAGACTGGATTAAAATTTGTGTACCAGTAAAGTTCTTAGTTTTATCTGCTGAAAAAAAACACCTTGCATTTGACAAAGAAAATAAGGACTGGAGTACGGAAGATTGGAGCCGTGTTCTGCAGTCCAACAAGTCAAAATTTAACAATCCAGCACTGAATAGTTTCAGGCATGATTGTAGGAGATGACTGGAGTGTTTTAATGCCAAATGCATGCATGGCGCCATTAAGCACAGCAGGGGAAACATAATGGTACTAGGGACACATGTCTTCAGCAGGTGTTAGAAGGATCTGCAAAGTCGCTGGCACTTTGAAAATGGACCAATACTTATGGTGGGAATCCTGCTGAACATAATGTAGCCATGTATGGAAGATCTGTTTGGAGATCAAATGTGTATTTTCTAACATGATGCAACAAAATTAATGCAAATATGCGGTTGCCATTTGCCATCTCCATTCAACAATGCCAAGGTTTTTTAGTTTATGATTGCTAAACAACTGCATTGTTTCACACTGTATACACTGTATGAATTTTGTTTACATCACTGATCATTTTCCTATCAGTGTTAAGCTGCTTTGAAACAATCTGTATTGTATAAAGCGCTATATGAATAAAGGTGACTTGACTTGACCTTTGGAACTACAATTCATGGCATACTTATCAGTGACAAAACGTAGATAAAACATACAAAGGCAAAGTGTCTTCAGATGCTCTGAATCCAGGGCACCAGTGCCCTTGTGTGTATGTGTATGTGTCAGCTTTGGTGGGGAAGGAGGGGGATTCCTCTCCAGAGGTCAGTGTTTCAGTGTGGGGTGTTCATCAGATAATTAAACCCGAAGGGAGTAAATACACACACGCACACACATTGTCATTTTCTCCCTCATAAAATGCTCTCATATTTGTTCCCAAATGGCAGAATGTGAAAGGCACAAGCTTGTTCTGTATAACATCACTTTGATTTTTCATCTCTGGCTTGACAACTGAATGTATATTGCTTTAAATCAAATCTAATATAGTCACCTTAATACACTATGTGTGCCCTCCAACAGTTCTTTAGCTATCTTGGTTAAAAAAATATACTCAAGTGTGTCTGCAGGTTCTTTCATTGTGTGTTTATTTGATGAAAACCATCTAAACTACAGAAGTGATTTACAGTAAATCATGCTGCAGACCACATCACAAGATCTCACTAATTATATATATATAAAATAATTATATATATGTCAGAAGGGGATATTTGCTTTTTTATGACCTCAATTAAATAATTAAAACAATCAAAATACTGTATGAGGAAAATATTTTATACAGTGCTCAGCATAAAGGAGTACACCCCCTGTGAAAAGTAGCATTTTAAACAATATCTCAATGAACACAAAAACAATTTCCAAAATGTTGACAAGACTTAGTTTAATATAACATCGGTTTAACTTATAACATGAAAGTAAGGTTAATAATATAACTTATAAAGATTACACATTTTTCAGTTTTACTTAAATTAGGGTGATGCAATAAAAACTACTACATCTAGTACTTTGTATGGCCTCCATGATTTTTAATGACAGCACCAAGTCTTCTAGGCATGGAATGAACAAGTTGGCGACATTTTGCAACATCTATCTTTTTCCATTCTTCAAGAATGACCTCTTTTAGAGACTGGATGCTGGATGGAGAGTGAAGCTCAACTTGTCTCTTCAGAATTCCCCATAGGTGTTCGATTGGGTTCAGATCAGGATCCACTGAATCACTTTCACCCTGTTCTTCTTCAGAAATCCAACAGTGGCCTTAGATGTGTGTTTAGGATCATTGTCATGTTGGAAAAGTGCACGACGACCAAGGGCACGGAGTGATGGTAGCATCTTCTCTTTCAGTATAGAGCAGTACGTCTGTGAATTCATGATGCCATCAATGAAATGCAGCTCCTCGACACCAGCAGCTCTCATGCAGCCCCACATAAGGACACTGCCACCACCATGTTTCACTGTAGGCACCATGCATTTTTCTTTGTATTCCTCACCTTTGCGACGTCATACAGTTTTGAAGCCATCAGTTCCAAAAACATTTATCTTGGTCTCATCACTCCAGAGTATAGAGTCAGCATGGGCCTCTTTAGTGGACGGCACCCATGCATGCCATTCCTCTGCAGTGTACGCCGTATTGTGTCATGGGAAATAGTCACCCCAGTTTGGCTCTCTACTTTTTTAGATAACTGCAGTGAACTTGCATGCCGATCATCAGAAGACGCTCCTGTCAAGGTGTTAACTTCCGTGGACGACCTGGACGTCTCTGTGAGATGGTTGCAGTTCCATCTTTTTAAAATTTTTGTACCACTTTTGCTACAGTATTCTGACTGATAAGTAAAGCTTTGTTGATCTTCTTGTAGCCTTCACCTTTCTGGTGTAAAGAAATTATTTCTTGTGACATTTCTCTTCCATGTGGTGCCATTGCTGACAGCATGAAATGGGAAGGGGTTTTAACACCCTTTTATAGTCACCTGTCTGCTGGACACCTGTGTAATGAATAATTAGACTCACCTGTGGTTGAATTCTTGTTAAATTAGACATTTGAAGTCTAAAATTTAGCTTTGCTCCAGAGACTTTCAGTGGGGTGTACTCATTTTTGCATCACCCTAATTTGAGTAAAACTGAAAATTTTGTTCTCTAAATTATATTAACAACCTTAATTTCATGTTATAAGTTAAAAAGATGTTATATAAAACTTGTCAACATTTTGGAAATTGTTTTTGTGTTCATTGTGATATTGTTTAAAATGTTACTTTTCAAAGGGGGTGCACTCATTTACGCTGAGCACTGTACTTTTACAAATATTTTAAATACAAAAAACAAAACACTTGGTTAGGGTATTTATATGACAAAATTATGTGGCAAAAAGATTATTTGGCGAAAGGTTTTATTTTACTATGTAAAAGATGTATAGAAAAAAACTCACAACAAAAACGATACATTGACTACAACATAATCAGTTGTTAATATTTCATTGGTTCTCTCTTGGTTTGGCATGTATTCATAATTTCTTTGTATGAGAGCATAGCCAATCAATTTTCCTAGGCTGGACATCACTTTTGGTCACTAGTGTATATAGAGTAATTAGTGAGACCTTGTAATGTGGTGTATAAAAAGTTTTAACAAAAGTTAGTATACTTGTTTACTAAGGAGACAAAAGTTTAAATGAAAAGCATACAGAGATTATATATAAGAAATGTGATGAGCAAGGAAATTGTTATAAATTTTTTTTTAATTGTGCATATTTACACATTCAAAGAAATTATTCATTTCTAACTGGTTCTAGTAATTAGTGAGACCCTGTGATGTGATGTGATGTGCGGTAAGATTTAATGTAAAGCACTTCTATTGTTTAGATGGTTTTTATCAAAAAAGATATTTCCACCACAGAATGTTATTAAAGCAAATAATTTGAAATGTGTTGGAAATTACACAGTGATAGAAATGTTCATGTTCAAATGTTCATGGACAAATTACATGAACTAAGGTGAGTGTGAAGAGTTTTTTACAAGTCCACAGGGTAAAAATTGCTCATACCGTAGCTGAAGAAACAAACATCCACATATGTGTGGTTTTTCATGTAAGTGACCTGTGCATGTCCCTGCCTACCTTAACCACGTCCTCATCTGTCGAGCGACATTCCACCGACTCGGTCACATCGGTCACAGTACCTTCGGTTCCAACAGTGACCACTTTCACTGGCATGGCAACAGTCTTCCCGGTGAGCACTGCGGTGTTAAGGATCTCTGTCTCCTGCACACAGAGGGCAGATCAATCAGACTGCGTTAACTCAGGATAATTCATCCGTCATTATTCACACTGTCAGCTACAGCTCTTCAGCGCCAACATCGAGTCGCGCTATTAACCCAGTGAGTCATATCATTCAATTAGAGTCATCAGCTCTGGAGAGTCTCAGAGTGAGATGGAGAGGTCTGTTTAGAGCCAAACAACACATCCTGTTTTTATGAAATTGATCCACTCTTAGATAATATTAACATGAAAAACACACCCACGAATAAAGTCCACTATCAAGCCACTTCAAAAAGAAAGAAAAAAAATATTTTCACACATATTCAGAAGAAAATATGAGTGCTTGCAAGTGCAAAACTCTCTGCTATGCTAGAAATGTTCAGGGTGGTCTTCAGGATTTGTTTAGGCTGTTTTATCAACAAACAGGCAATAATATTATTTCTTATAAAAAAAAATAAAAAATACATACATTTATATTTATTACATGTAATATTTATATATTAATTAAAATTTAAATAAATTGTTATTTTAGCT
>RJVU01035392.1:6212039-6236418 GCA_003731715.1 Anabarilius grahami
AATATATATATTTTTTAATTATATACATATTAAATAAAATATGAAATAAAAATAAATGAATTAGAAAAAAAAAAGATTTTTAGCATTAAAAAAGCTAAAAGATTAATAATTTAACATAATAGTACTAATCCAGATCCTGTATGGGCGATAGAAATAGTGATGATTGCCTGATGAAGCACCAGTAATAAAGATTCAAATGATTCTTACAGTAAACATCAGAACCCCTGCGGGAAGTTCCGGAAATATGCTTTATACAGAGAACAGCATCAGGACAAAACATTGTAGGGACATCTTATTTTCACAGAAATATCCTGTAATTATGGAGAAATGACTGCTACGGTAACCATTTCTGTGAATCCATTCTCAGTGTATAATCTTATCTAAAACACTCCATGTGTTCAATCTACAGTTCAAACAAACCAAAGGATGGGTAATTAGATCACTTATGTCTGACTTGTGTTTTTTCTGCTGGCTGGGGCTATAGGTGAGGAGACAGCACACAGCTGCCCTCATCATAAACCATGGGCCACTTTGAGATGGATAAACTAAATAAAGAAGCCCTCTGCTCTGCCATGGTTGTGTTCTTCATCATAGGGTCTTTTCTTCTCTTGATGTCACAGCTCTCGCCATTCTCCTTTAGAGAAAACAGATAACATTATTTAATCCTGAACTGTGGATAATGAAATTTCAAGCTTGTTAATAAGACTGAGGTCTTCTGTTCCTTTTTTTTTCTCCAGGCTGATCCCACTTCAGGCTTCACTTGGCAGCTGATTCTTATTTCAATCATTTTAACTTTAATGCACCACAATTGTGAGGATAAACGAGCCACTTCCTTTCTTTCCCTTTATGCGTTTAAGCCGATCATTATTTTCTATCTAACACAGGCTGCGCTGTCTACTTCTGAGGTAGAATTTGAATACGCTATTTCCCTTGATTTCAAAATTATGTAAATGTGCAATAGGAATGTAGTTGAAGCAGTATGAGCTTGGTATTCAAACCTTACGCTCAGACATTTTGACAGGGAGTTATCGCCTGTGTTTGATTTGCTGTCAAAACATTAATTTATCAAGACCAGGAAAATGACTCTGATAAATATTCCACAGGATGGAATGGGTGAGGTGTTTACAATTTGCTCTCCCCCATTCACTCACTCCCCGCTCAGAGGCATTCAAAGAACTCAGCGACAGTGTTCGGCAGACAAGGTGCTTTCAAATGTCTTTCAATGTGTCCATTCACCGGCTGTTAAAACCGAACAATGTAATTTTCAGTCAAGCCTGAAGATTACGGAGTGAATTAAAAACAGAATTCCAGAGTAAAACAGGCAAAGCGGTGGAAAGCCTCTCATTGTGATACCACAGACTCTGATGGGTGGCTTTACTGTAAAAAAAACAAAGTGGAGGTGAGTTCAGTTCAGCGGGGGAGAACATTTTTAAACCACACAGGTCAAATCCATTGACCCTTGAGAAATACACCGTCTGACTCGCATGGCAAAAGCACACACAAAAAAAAGTAGTGGAACTTTTTTTGCTCAGGAAATATCAAACAAAAATGTTTAATATTTGAAAATTATACCCAAAGATTCTAATGCTTTGCTAAAAAAAGAAAGAGAAAGAGAGAGAGAAGAATAAAAGTAACTATTTATCCACAATCAAAATGATGGGTATGTGAATATTTGCACAGATATAGAAGGATTACAGTACTCTACCCTTCTAATATATGGACCACACTCTCCAAATTCATAAATACCCATACACCAAGAAGCCTTAATCCAGTTCAGTCACATGAAAGTCCCATTAGTCCCTTTTTTTATATATAAAACCATAGAGTTTCTCTATGGAAAAAGTAGAAACACACACACACACACACACAAGTGTCTCTCAAGAGTCTCTCAGAAGTAAAGATGGGCAGAGCTGTGAAAGTTTGCATAAAATAATTGTGGAATACTTTAAAAACAATGTTCCTCAACGTCAAATTGCAAAGGCTTTGCAAATCTCATCATCTACAGTGCATAACATAATCGAAAGATTCAGAGAAACTGGAGAAATCTCTGTCCGTAAGGGACAAGGCCAAAGACATTTATTGGATGCCTGTGGTCTTCGGGCCCTCAGACAACACTGCATCACTCATCGGCATGATTGTGTCAATGACATTACTAAATGGGCCCAGGAATACTTCCAGAAACCACTGTCGGTAAACAATTTGCCATGCCATCTGCAGATGCCAACTACATCTCTATCATGCAAAAAGGAAGCCATATGTGAGCATGGTCCAGAAGCACCGTCGTGTCCTGTGGGCCAAGGCTCATTTAAAATGGACTGTTTCAAAGTGGAAAAGTGTTCTATGGTCACACAAGTCTAAATTTGACATTCTTGTTGGAAATCACGGATGCCGTGTCCTCCGGGCCAAAGAGGAGGGAGACCTTCCAGCATGTTATCAGCGTTCAGTTCAAAAGCCAGCATCTCTGATGTTATGGGGGTGCATAAGTTCATATGGTATGAGCAGCTTGCATGTTTTGGAAAGGCACTATGAATGCTGAAAGGTATATAAAGGTTTTAGAGCAACATATGCTCCGCTCCAGATGACGTCTACTTCAGCAGGACAATGCAAAACCACATACTGCAGCTATTACAACAGCTTGGCTTCGTCATAGAAGAGTCCGGGTGCTGAATTGGCCTGCCTGCAGTCCAGATCTTTCACCTATAAAGAACATTTTGTGCATCATTAAATTAAAAATACTTCAAAGATGACCACAAAGTCTTCAGCAGCTCGAAACCTATATCAGGCAAGAATGCGAAACTGTTTTGAAAAGAAGAGGAGAGGAGATGCTACACCATGGTAAACATGCCCCAGTCCCAACTATTTTTAGACCTGTAGCAGGCATCAAATTTTTAAATGAGCTACTTTTGTGCATAACATTGTAAAATTTGTCAGTTTAAACATTTGCTATGTTATCTACAGGTCCTTCTCAAAAAATTAGCATATTGTGATAAAAGTTCATTATTTTCCATAATGTAATGATAAAAATTAAACTTTCATATATTTTAGATTCATTGCACACCAACTGAAATATTTCAGGTCTTTTATTGTTTTAATACTGATGATTTTGGCATACAGCTCATGAAAACCCAAAATTCCTATCTCAAAAAATTAGCATATTTCATCCGACCAATAAAAGAAAAGTGTTTTTAATACAAAAAAAGTCAACCTTCAAATAATTATGTTCAGTTATGCACTCAATACTTGGTCGGGAATCCTTTTGCAGAAATGACTGCTTCAATGCGGCGTGGCATGGAGGCAATCAGCCTGTGGCACTGCTGAGGTGTTATGGAGGCCCAGGATGCTTCGATAGCGGCCTTAAGCTCATCCAGAGTGTTGGGTCTTGCGTCTCTCAACTTTCTCTTCACAATATCCCACAGATTCTCTATGGGGTTCAGGTCAGGAGAGTTGGCAGGCCAATTGAGCACAGTAATACCATGGTCAGTAAACCATTTACCAGTGGTTTTGGCACTGTGAGCAGGTGCCAGGTCGTGCTGAAAAACGAAATCTTCATCTCCATAAAGCTTTTCAGCAGATGGAAGCATGAAGTGCTCCAAAATCTCCTGATAGCTAGCTGCATTGACCCTGCCCTTGATAAAACACAGTGGACCAACACCAGCAGCTGACATGGCACCCCAGACCATCACTGACTGTGGGAACTTGACACTGGACTTCAGGCATTTTGGCATTTCCTTCTCCCCAGTCTTCCTCCAGACTCTGGCACCTTGATTTCCGAATGACTTTGGACCACTGAGCAACAGTCCAGTGCTGCTTCTCTGTAGCCCAGGTCAGGCGCTTCTGCCGCTGTTTCTGGTTCAAAAGTGGCTTGACCTGGGGAATGCGGCACCTGTAGCCCATTTCCTGCACACGCCTGTGCACGGTGGCTCTGGATGTTTCTACTCCAGACTCAGTCCACTGCTTCCGCAGGTCCCCCAAGGTCTGGAATCGGTCCTTCTCCACAATCTTCCTCAGGGTCCGGTCACCTCTTCTCGTTGTGCAGCGTTTTTTGCCACACTTTTTCCTTCCCACAGACTTCCCACTGAGGTGCCTTGATACAGCACTCTGGGAACAGCCTATTCGTTCAGAAATTTCTTTCTGTGTCTTACCCTCTCGCTTGAGGGTGTCAATGATGGCCTTCTGGACAGCAGTCAGGTCGGCAGTCTTACCCATGATTGCGGTTTTGAGTAATGAACCAGGCTGGGAGTTTTTAAAAGCCTCAGGAATCTTTTGCAGGTGTTTAGAGTTAATTAGTTGATTCAGATGATTAGGTTAATAGCTCGTTTAGAGAACCTTTTCATGATATGCTAATTTTTTGAGATAGGAATTTTGGGTTTTCATGAGCTGTATGCCAAAATCATCAGTATTAAAACAATAAAAGACCTGAAATATTTCAGTTGGTGTGCAATGAATCTAAAATATATGAAAGTTTAATTTTATCATTACATTATGGAAAATAATGAACTTTTATCACAATATGCTAATTTTTTGAGAAGGACCTGTATGTTCTATTGTGAATAAAACATTGGCTCATGTGATTTGAAAGTCTTTAGTTTTCATTTTATTCAAATTTAAAAAATGTCCCAACAATTCAAGGATGTAATATATATATATATATGTTTTATAAAATAAAATAAAAAGATTCAACAATGTACCTAGAAAGAAATATTTTAAAAAATCTAAATCTACATGAATGGGCATAACGCTTTTGTGCATAATGCAAAGTACAGTCTTCTCGCGCTTCTAGCATTGGCTTGAAAATTAAGGAAGATTTACTCTGACAGCAGGACTGATGTGGGTGTCATGAGAACCAGCAGAACTAATATGCCACTAGTTCATGTCCACCTACACTCCCAGTCCTTCCCCCAATCATGATGCTCCAGTTGTTGAAACACACACACCATCCTTCTCCTTCCCCCAACCCCATCTCTAGAGATCCTATGAGCCGCTGTTCCAGAGGGAGGGCGCTGAATCCAAGCACAATGTGTTATTCATGCAGTCTTGTCATCCGCTGCTGCCTGGCATTCAGTAAACATCACTCCCTGGGCCGCTGACTGATTAGTGTTAGCTATGCGTGGATGCTGGGTTTCAAGAACAGGCTGGGTTGACGTACGCTCTCCCAGAGAGCGTCTCTACGGGAGGGCAGTGCCTCTACCACACGCACTTACCCTTAAATGGCTTCACACTATCTTGAGGAAGAGTGAGAGAAATGAGAAGGAGGTAAATCGATAAAAGGCCATTACACTTTTTGGCGGCATTTGTGGGGTCTAAAGAGGTATTGGAGGTCGGGGAATGGAGGGTTAATATCAGCACAGGTGATTGGTTCAGTTTGTGGTGGACCTACGCCGGCTCACACAGGGTCTAACGCTCAAGGACAAGCAGCGCTGAATGCATCGGCACCCCGTGTGGATCCTCCCAGCTGATGCCGCAGCTATGCTATTACAGAGCCATCGATCGATGGCTGTATTTCTTTTCAAGACCGCGGGTCCTCCCAGCTCTTCAGCAGCAACGGCTGAAGCTTTTTTGCCTCTGAGAGTCTTGCTGACAGAGCCTCTGATATAATGGTACAACAGTGCAGACAAACAGGGAGCAAAAAGGAAGATGGCTATTGATTTCAGTAATAGTGCAAAGAGATGAAGCGAACGCTTAGCTGCCATTGAACACATTACAGCCACTGGGTCAGCCAAGCACCTCTCTGCAGCCGCTAGCATGAAGATAATCACAGTTTTGTGTTACAGTTTCCGCATCAACCCATAATCTAATTCTCTCCACCTCACTGCTTAGTTAAATAAGCGCTCTTTCCAGGAATTAAGAGCACTATTATGAACAGAGGATGAACCGGACATGAGCATAATCTGGATAACTCCTCTACCGTTGCTTAAAAAAATAAACATTGCTGTATTATTCATGACATTGCATACATATGTTCATAGAAACAGCGTGATTTAGCCAAGTAGAAATTGTTCCTGGAACAACATTCTTATCAAATAATCATAGGCCAAACACATTCCCTAGCCTAAGATCAAATTCTGATGACAAGATGACAGGAAGCTTGTTCCAGGAACATGTCCTCCTTGAATCATGCCAAGAACATAGAAGCAGTATTACATCTCATTCACAATATCTTTCCACTGCACCAACTAGACAACCTCTACTGCTTGGTAACCAATATTTTACAAAACATATTTTTTATGGCCAATAACAATTATTTGTGTGTGTGTGTTTAAGCATATGCAAAACTAATTCTGAATTGTTCAGTTTCATTGCTTTTAATTACATAATAAAAATAAGTAAACATTATACTAATAATATTGAATAATATTAAATATTATAATTGTAATAATGCCATTATGTTTATGTAACTTTGTTTTACAATCTAGCCATATCTAACTGATAATGCTACTGTATGTATTTCTTGCTTGAGAACAAATGAATGCTATAGTACATAAAAGGCTTATAATTTACTCAAATAACAAAAAAAAGAAGAAAAAAAAGAATGTTACTTTGGTACGTTACCATTGAAGGAAGGCGATTCAAAATTACTCAATACTGAAGAACCAATAACTAATTAAAAAAAAAAAAATCAACCAGTTATCTGTCTATTTCTATTGCAACCTGTAGCTTTTAAAGCCCTGTTTCTACCTAGTATTAAGATGCGATTTGGTCGATCGGATCACAAGTGGACGACGCTAAATACTGGTGTAAAAGGGGTGTGAAACGTTTTGAGCTTGTCCACTTTTGACCACTTCCAGAGGTAGTCGAAAACGCATTCGTCTGGATTGCTTTCGTAGTGGAAACGCTCATGTGGTTGAATGTGTTCGAACAGCCGCAAGAGACAGCTTACTCTCCACCTACTGACTTAATGCGTAAATCTGGCCCGTGCCCGCAGCCAGATTATTTTGATAGCAGCTGGTTCTGAAATAAATCTTTGTCTCGTGGTGCCGTCTAATATTATCACCGTGTCTACAACAGACGCAACTTTTTTCGCGGCGCAACGTGCCCCAACAGCTAAAAGCTGTCTACACTGTGAACTCAACAAGCCGGCCGTTGCAAAGCACTGGACTACGTCAAAAACAGAACGAGGAATCTGTTCTCTGTCGGAAATGTGTTGTGTCGCATGACTCGCGTCGCACCGCGCCACATCCAGTGTAGACAATATAACTGTTTAAAATGGGTTCTATTATCTTTTGACGCGTCGCATCGCGCCGCTCGCGTCCGGTGTAGACACGGATGTTATATTCTTTGAAAACAGCGACAACTTCATTGCAGATAAGACACACAGGCTTTTCAGGCTTTGCATTCACAAAACTAGGTAGGATGAAGCATAGTTGTCTTTCCATTCTTCTTTGTATGCCCTATTTTCGTTGTTAACTTTCCTCTTTAGACTCTTTGATAGTGTCATTTTCTCTCACCAGCTAGCTAAAATGTTAACATCACTCTGCACACGGCGTAATAGCAGGCAAACAATAATAAAAAAATGCAGTTTAGTACGTGAGGATCATAGACATAATAAATACATTAATTATGTCTATGGTGAGGATGCCACAGAATAATTCTGAGTGTAAAAGTAGGCTACGTCAAATAATTATTACAATAAGTTAGGCTCCATTGTGTAACAAGCAAATTAAAATGAGAGACATTTATTATTCACAATATGGAAAGAGGAAATAAAACATAGTTCGTTAAGAGCATGATTCAAACATGCCATTAATGGGCTTATTCAAGTCCTCTTTTATTTTTTTAGTTATTTTCATCCATTCCGCATCTCCCATATATGTGTGTTTTAGCAAGGCGCAAGTTGGTGAATGAAGATACTTGCCAGGTCACTACTCCGCTTTATTAATTTATCCGGTGTAAAACCCGGACACCGCCACACAAATGAGGCTTTTTGTTAATGACTGTCCTACTATAGGATTTAACACAGAGTAACAGCTCAATACCAGTTACAAAAGACACTGTAACAGTCTGTCACAGGCAATTCTAGTTGTATTTTTCATCAATTAATTAAAATTATCCTTTGACTATGTTCTGGACCGCCATCTAGTGGCGAAATTTTTTTTGGCCCAATGCCAAACTTAATTGCCGACCCCTGCATTATGGGAAGTGCGCAAGACAGACGGGATTTAAACTTTGTTGGCTGATGACCCAAGTTTGTTTTAAAGACGAAAAACGTACCAAGCACAATGTTTTCTCACCATTCCTGATTTCTAACACACTCACCGTGTTCAGCTTGGTCTCGCAGCTGTCAGAGCAGAAACAAAAGCTGCTGCTACCTATACATTTACCTGCCCGTAGACCCTCCCCTCGAAGAAATTAGGACAGAAGTGGTCGAAAGGGGACAAAAGAGACTGATAAAACACCAGATGTAAACAGGTATGTGTCTCATCCACTTGTAATCCGATAGACCAAAACGCATATTAATACCAGGTGGAAACAGCCATATAGAAACTTAGATTAACTCCATCACCACTCTTTCAAATGAACACTTGCTAAAACCTCCACCATCTTTTAATAAATGTAAATAAAAAACACAACTTAGATGCAATCGCCATCTAACATTGCCTCCTTCATTTCCTCCATCTCTGGGCAGTGAAATGTGGAAGTAGATTCCATATACCCTGCGTAGTGTAGGCCTCTAGGTGAGGGATAATGAATACATAGACAGTTTCAGATGAGTGTGATAAGGCAGCAGTGGTCGTGTGCACAGTGGCGGTGGAGAGAGAGGGAGGGAGAGAGTGAGACGCTGGTAGTAATGAGGTAGCGTGCGGTGAGGACCATCGATCCCCACGGCTCATTGGCAGGGCACAGGTTTACCGAGGCCAGCCGCAACACACAAAAACACGCTTCTGTCTGCATCTTAATCTCTCAGCAGTCACAAATCAACTTGCATTTCTTTCAAACAACTGCACAAATTTTTCTATCCCTCACCCTTTTTTCTTTTTTCCTTCTGTTCTTGCATGTGTGCCACACGGTCCTGTGCTGCAGGGGGTTCTAGAGAAACATTTGCATCAACAGTAAATAAAGCAATAATACAGAGAAAGCTAAAATACTGCGCTACGGTGAACACTCTGTCAAACTGCAGAGTTTAAATGACTTTTCTCGAAGACATTCTCATAATAAATTGTTTAGTTCACAGTGTTAAAGGATAAATTCCTTGTTTTGTGCTCAGATAAAAGGTCGTTGGTCTCAGATAAAGATCAGAAATGTCAAAATGCATTCTAAAGATCACAATTCTGCTGAAATGAACAACTGAGCTAGTTTTGCTGGTTAAAGGGTTAGTTCACCCAAAAATTTAAATTCTGTCCTTAATTACTCACCCTCGTTTCGTTCCACATCCATAAGACCTTCGTTCATCTTTGGAACACAAATGAAAATATTTTTAATGAAATCCGAGAGTCCCTGATCTCTTTATGAACTTTTTGAAACGTCAAAGGCACTCTATGGAGGAACATAAATCTCTCAGATTTCATTAAAAATATCTTCATTTGTGTTACGAAGATGAACAAAGGTCTTATGGATGTGGAACAACACAAGGGTGAGTAATTAATGACAGAATTTTCATATTTGGGTGAACTAACTCTTTAATGCTTGTTTGCTGGTAGACCAGCCTCAATGGACAGATTTCTTTCTCTGTTGTCGTATATTCTTTTGACAATATGGGACGGAACATTCAGTATCTAATTTAAAAATATTCAATAGTCTTTAGTTTGCATAACAGTGAAGCACATTACAGTTTACAGTACTATGGACAAAATAATATACAAGCAATTGCGCAACCAATGATGCGAAGACACAGAGTTGTACCATGATTTGCTATTTGCTACTAAAGGACGAGACATCAATATCTTTTGTCAAATTTTCTGGAAGAGAAAAACTGTACAATTGTCAGTGTTTAAGAGTACACTAGCATACAAATGGCCTCAAGTATATGGGATAAAAAGCTGCTATTTTTGTTGCAGGACATTCCAACATTTTTCAGTCTTTCATGTCTTTTGCACTGATACACTGATATAAAAATTCAGATCGCATATAAATTGATAGCTATTTTCAAGTAATGGCCGATAACCAATAAATGGTCAATATTAAAATTAAGATATCCAATTAAAACTATTTTGTTCAAATACAAACACAAAGCTAAAAAAATCATTTTAAATGCAAACATTTAATTTAGGCATCACAGCATTATAATGTACAGTATAAAAAAGGACATTAATTTTGAGATTTGCTAAACATCAAATTATTAGTGTTTTTAAAGCTTAACTTTAATTGAGAGTTAGATGACAACAAAACAATGTAAAAAAACAATATAGTTCCGATATATTGTGCATCCTAATTATCAGCAACAAAAGAACCACTAGCAGACCATTCAGCATGTAAATTTGATGAGTCTTTCAAAAACATTGCCTGATATATGGCCTACAGCCTATGGAGAACACAAAGAAAAAGGAATTACCTTGTCCTGTAGGAGGTTTACAGAGGACACTGTTCAAACAGACTTGAAGGAAGACAAACAGCAGGCCAGGGATGCTCAGAGAACAGAGAAACCCATGAGCTCTGAAGTAAAGCCTGACACACACCGAAACTCAAGACTAAGGCCAAGAGGCTACCAAGAACCAAACAAAACAAATCCTAGAAGGAAAAAAAGATTAGAAGAAGGGTTTGAAGGGAGATGCCTCGGACTTGGAAATTTGTTTGATTTTCCTTCTCTCTGAACAAACTCTCAGAGCACTAAGAGAAGACAGGGTGGCAAGAATGAAAGCACTTACAATAGTCAACAGAAAACAAGCTCAGCAGGGACCGAATTTTGCCTTCGAGAGGACTGAATGGCCAATTACAAGGAGCTTAAGTAAACTTGATTCAAAAGTTGTGAGGTATAGAATCAGAGAGGGAGGAAGAAAGACAAACACACACATAAAGAAAGAAAGAGAGCGAGAGCAAGCGCACACGCTGATGCATCCTAATGAGCCAGAACAGATTTCCTGCATTTTGAGGGTATCATGCACTGCCAAATCCTATTAGGGCATCTCCTCATTCAAAAAATTGAAAGTGATGTGATTACATTGATCCCCTCCTGCTGTGTAACACAACAATCTGCTCTCCCAGCATTCCGAGAGAGCTCGAGACAAATGCGCTCCGTCAGAGGGCCAGACAACACAAGTGATTGGTGGCTGCTGTCTCGCTGTCTGCGGCCGTGATTGTTGTGTGAAATGCACTGGTGGGCCGAGCGGGCTCGAGCCGGGGGTGTCGAGCTCAGGCTATAAGGGCATCCGGACTCATTTTCACAATATTATTACATCATTCTCTGCCTTTCCCACTACTGTATGGTTGGGCTATGTTTACCGTAATGGGCTGAGACAGCACAGCTCTCAAACGCAATGGCTGATGGCGCTTATTTGGCCATCGAGTGGGGAACGGGGCCGCGGCGGCTGTCCTCTCTAATGAGGCCGAAGAGACAGCTGGCAGGCCAGAATTAGCCGGTGTCCGTGAGAGGGGAAAAAGCTAATTCTAATGGAGCAGAAGCCTCCGATGGGACAGATTGGAGTCTCTTGCCTTTGTTATCGTATGCCATTGTTCCTGTCACACCAATCAGTGTAGTTCCTCTACATTAGACAGGTAGAGAGAGGGGGAGAGAGTCGCCACGCTTGGGGTGATTAAAGCTGACCGCTGACTCTGCTGCTGGCATAACGAAGTCTTGATTAAGTTTAACAAGGTGTGGTGATGGCAATGTCATTGTTATAGACAAGGGGAAAAGCCGCCGTGGGGTGTGTGTGAGAACGCTGCACTGTAAGACGCAATTAAAATGGGTTGCAAAAGAAGGAAGGTTGATATAATTCAAGCTGCTATGCAAAAATGAATCGAAGTTAAAATCAGGAGAAAGAAAGGTGAAATGCTTTAGCTAACGAGAGGGAGCATTCAGATTTCATCTGTTTGTGTGGTAACAGAAAATAGACCAACCTTTTCACATCAAAATGAAATCATCTTCCTCATACCGCCATATTGAAAAGAAGCCGATGAAGAGCTGACGTGTAGCCCATCTCTAATCAAACGCTATTTTTCTCCTTGCCTCAGCCTCTCGCTTTATTCAAAAAGATGAAATTGGCACACATTTCTTTTATTATTTTCTGGTATAAAGACAGGACACAAAGCACAAACTCCCTAAAATTTAAACAAAAATGCAGCAATGTATAAATAATATATATACTGCATTATCATTGCTTACATATGTGAGCAATGACATCTGTGTACATATCACACAGCAGCAGAGGCTTTGAATTTAGTAGGGACGCTAGGGACATCCAATACCCAGCAACTACGGAAACATCCCTAGCAAAAATTTATCAACTGTCACAATTAAATTGAAATGTGAAAATGAATGAAAAGTGTTTACATTTAGATCTTCTCAGGTTGCATCAAAGATTTCTTTTTACAGGTTTTTGTTAGTTTTCTTAGCAGCTTTGAGCATTACAACCAATCACAGACGTTTCTGTTGAGCACATGAATGCAATGACCAAAGGCGTTTAAGTTAGTCACTGTTGCAGAAGAAATCCGCTGCAAATGCTAGAGATCATCGTATGCTCAATGAGATTCTGCACTCAGTTCTGCGTGTTCTCGACTGCTCTCACCGTAAACAGGTGCAGATATGATGTACTGTAAGAGATTTACTGTGCAGTGTAGTCAGCTTCACTGATTAAAGCGAGAGTTTTTGCAAGACTGACTAAAGTCATTGACTGTTTCAGTGATGGGAAACGTTCTTTGCTCGCTTTCTGTACATAATTTATTGCCAATTTGAATAGCCTTTTGTTTTTCAGGTTAAATAAGCACTGTTTTTCAGCTTCTGTTCCTTCTGCAGTGCAAATATTGCTACTTTGATAATTTTATTGTTTTTTTAATTAATTGATTAAAGTATTTGACATAAAAGATAACACAGAAACATTGAATATGGTAATTACAACAATTGTCCATATAAAAAAATGCCCCTGGTAATCAATGCATGATTGTTTAGATATTCTACCATGAAGTACAGAAAGATAAGTTGTAATGTTGTTGCTTTACTTTACATACATACTAAAATTGTGTACTTATTACCTCAGGAACACACTAGGTGTGTTTACATGGAGCATTGTAATCGGTTTAATAGTCCAATCCGAATGAAAATGCTCCATATAAACACCTCAATCGGAATAAAAATGCCCAAACCGAATGAAATTGTCATCGGTTTGAGAGGGGTGGGATAAACCTTTCTATAAACCAAACAAAATAAAAATTTCTGCCATGTAAACATGTTAAACCGATTACTTTGCGTCTACGTCATCACGTCAAGAGGCCAGGTGTTGTCAGAATGCACAATGGCGGCGCAAAATCAAACTAGAGTAAAACTGAAGCAACACATTTATTAAATACACTGAGGGAACTTAGTGTATCATTACTACGGAACTTCATCCACACGCTTCAGCTTTTCGGAGGAGGGAGGGGTAGTATTGAGATGCTCCCTAGAGATGCACAGCCACCAAAAAGGTCAGCTTCCTCTTTTCCTCATACCTTCCAGCAGTAATATGCTACAAATTCATGCTGTTGCTTGATTAAGAGCAACACTTCACATAAAAATAGCACGCATAAGAAATAATGGAACTCCATATTGACAGGAATAAAAGGGGGCAAACAGGACATAAGCTAATGTGCGCATGTCACAAAGTCATTCCGATTGAAAGCGCAGACACATGTAAACACCATATCGGATTAGACAACGTCTCATGTAAACAGTCCACCGAATCTTTCAATTGGAATGATTTTAATCGGAATGACAAAGAAATGTACATGTAAATGTGGCTACTGACATAAAAATCTCCCTTTATGAGTGTATTCTACATGTGGCTACTATATCTATAAATAAAGGCTTTAGACTGACTCCCATCAGTCTCCTTTGCAGTTGACGTAGTGAATGCAGTGCGGCGCTTCCATGTTCTACCTCAGAATGCCAACAGTTCATACTGTATATATATATATATATATATATATATATAAACGCGCCTACAGTGGATAATAAATTCTGTACTTAACACATCTGTGCTTCACTGCTCTTGAAAAGCACCAGCTGTGACTGCCCAGGCACCGTATAGCTTGAAATAATCCTTATTATCTTCTAGTTAACCTTATTTGTTTGAGGCCACTCACAGTTTCCTCTAATTTTAAATGAAATACTTTTGGTTTTGACCCAATTGCCCATTTAAAAGTAAACTGTATGCTCAATTAACCAAATTAGAGCTAATTAAAGCGCTAATCATACTGTTGCTTCAGAAGACACATTAACATTTCCTGTCTTTCCTGTGCGATGCATCTTATATTATGCCTGAAAGCAGCAATCATTTATATTATATGCAAACAGTAACAATAAAAGAAGACAAAAGAACATCATTGCATGTTTGGACTTGTATCGAATGAAAGTCACAAGTTGATCAAGACTCACCATAGCCAATGGCACGATGCCACCAAGGTCATGTGGTGCCAGACGGATGAGGGTCTGGATCTCATCTGAGAGGGTCCGGGAGATGGGGTACTCAATCTGCCATGTCACTGAGCGACTTCCTAGAGGATCCAACAACCCGTTGACCTCCAGATCCACCTGTAAAACCTTCTGGAAACCAGCCTCCACCCTAACATAGAAAAAAGAAATGGTAAAGAGTAATATCAAAATGTTTAAATGCAAGCTAAAAGCATATGCATTTAAAACTCATGGGCGTCTTGTGTTTATTTGTTGTTATGTGATTACTGGCCTGTGTATGCTGCCAACGGATGAAGGGGCAGTCAAGCGACCATTTATGGCCCCTTTTGTTTTTGTACACCTGGTGTGTGTAGGATGTAGGATGCAACGTATGTGGGAGCGAGAGTGTGGTGGTTTACTCTCATTATTTTAGTTCAACAAAAACGCATCCCAGCAGCAACCGGGAAAAAAAGACAGCAAAAAAGCAATTTACTTTTGGTCCAGTGCCACAGCATTTTCAGAAAAGATTTCCAAAGCAGAGCATAACATTGTCTCCACTGATTGCAATGCAAACAAAGCTGAAAAACAATGAATAAAACCAAAGCCATTTGATTTGCCCTGGCCTGGGTTTGATCAGCCTGGCTGCTCCGGCCTCACAGTACTTAGTTAAAACAAAAAGGCATATGAAAAATTCCTAATATCAAAATACAAATGTGGAATATGGAACTGCAATTGAATTTGCACCTGGTAGCATGACAGGAACAGAAAAAATAAACTATATTCTCCCAGCACCAGAACAGTGTGATACGATACGATACAAGGTCCCTCTTAAAATAACTCACAAATCCATGTAAAAAGGAAGGTCACCGTGCAATTCTTCATTTCATTATTTAAGGGGAAAAAAATTATAATTTATGCTTTTTGGTTGACATTACACACAAATTTCAGAAAGAAAGATTTTTTCTTTAACACATTGTTCAGAGTTAACAAGGTTGCAGCTTTCCCCATGGAATTGGGCTACCTTTAAACGGTTCCCATGAGAGTTTTTTGTCCTGCAGTTTTAAGTTTGACATATCGCACAAATTAGATTTGAATGCCAGAATTTCTGACCAACCAACAGCCAATCTTCTGCAAATCAAAACAGGTTAGATGAATGCTACTTTTTATAGAAACAGACAGGCCAACTGTGGTTATGATTACAATGTAGTAAATGTATAGAATGTGAATCAAAGGTGACAGTAAAAATTTTTATAATGTTGCAAAAGCTACTTTAAATATATGCTGTTCTTTTGGACTTTTATTCATCAAAGAATCCTGAAAAATCACTGTTTGTACAAAAATATTAAGCAGCACAACCATTTTGAACATTGGTTTTATTAAAAAAAAAATGTTCCTTGAGCACTGGCATATCAGCATAATAGAGTGATTTCTGAAGGATCATGTGACACTGAATACTGGAAAATTTAGCTTTGCCATCACAGGAATAAATCACATTTCAAAATAATAAACAGATATTTTTAAATTATAATATTTCACAATATCACATTTTTACTGTATGTATTAAATAAATGGTAATCATAGAAGGCTTTTTTCAAAAACATAAAAAACATATTACTTATTAGGTCTTTGCAAATCTGACTTGATGTGTCTGATTCTGAGAATATCTCTTTTAGAGGTTATCCTTTTTTCATTAACAAAAAAATATCATAAATACAGTCTCCCTCAGCTGAAGCTTCAAGAAAGCAAAACATCTTCCTCCTGTTACCAGCAGTTCTAATAAGATTCATTCCAAAAAGCACTGGATTCTCTGATTTCAATGTCATGGAAACAGAGACGGCAGGATATCTTTAATAAGCAAATCTGGATGATCATATCAGTTTTCACACGTTCTAATCTGTGACTGTACATAATAAAAGCGACCGCACACTGTCAGTTTCTACCAGAAACTGGCAGTTTCAACATGGTGTAAGTTAATTTGATTTCTAGATTCCTTAAAGAGACATCTGTAAGGAGCAGAAAAGTGTACTCAAGACTAGAAAAGGCTTTTGTAAAAGACTTAAAAGTCTTGCTATAAATCCTTAAAGGAATCATCAGGACTTTTTTCTTCTGTAGACCACAAAATGAGCTGTTAGAAAGGATTTTCATGTTGTTTTGCTTACAATGACAGTGTAAATGACAAAAATGCCTCATAAAAGTATTATAACAGTGGTCCACACAACTTATATTCACTAAATATGCACTATATTCAAAATCTTTTGAAGTTAGGCATTAGCTTTGTGTGAGGAACAGATCGAAATTAAGTCCCTGTTCACAGAAAATATCGCTTTTGCCGTGATGAATAAATGATACCAATATTCATTTTTGGGAGGACTATTCCTTTTACAACTACAGATAAATAACAATGACTGACCCTCAACAAATGTCTCAACAACTACAGCAAAAACAAAGGGTCTTGCAATGCCATAAATGACGCTTACCAGCAGGCACTTGGTTAAGCACTTGTCATGATCACACAAAAAGGCTACTTAAAGTAAGTGGCATTTTTTTTGTGCTAATGTGGTGCTGGTAAATGAAGACAGTCAGCTAAAAGGCTCTGATGTTAAAGAGGCATTTTGTAAGAAACACAACTGACAGCTTTGTTGCACTTAAAAATAAATGTATCCCCCTTGCAAACACTGTTTTCCATGACCTCAATGAATGCTCTGAAGAGCCCTGTTAGCTCAAACACTGTAATGGGTCATTGTCAGTTTTCTCATTCAATGCTAAGAGAATCAAACCAGCACAGGATTAACACTGCCATTATGACACAAATGTAGGGTCAAGATCTGTCCAGTAGAGGGCGAAGTGCAGTATCTCTTCACCAAGGCGGAAACCTTTCCACATCATCAAAAGCTAATGCTGATTGATTAAATTCTTTTTGTTTGCAGATGGAATGTGGGAATTCCTCTGTATTTTTGCAGCTGATTTTGTGGGATAATTTGCTAAATGGATTTAAAAATGGTGAGATGTGTTAAACCAAGCATACTGGTAGCAGATGTAGCCCAAATGTTCAAGAAAAAACATAAGAGGCGGGGAATTTTATGAATGACAGGCATTCCTGTGGAAGCTGCAGAACTTACGGTTGAATTTTGAGTGTATGACTTAGTTTAGAGTGCATTCTACCAGTTTATAGACTATACTGGGTGACTTTTCTGCTCTCGAAAGCTTACCTCGTCAATCTTATGCTATGCAGTAGAGGTTATAAGGGCAGCAAATATGAAAATCATCTCAGACATAGAGAGCGAAAAATGAAGCCTGAATACATATTTTCAAACCATAAAGAGTTTTTTGTGAAAACAGGAATGTAAAGTGGAACGCCTCAGTGAGAGTTTCTCTGTGAAGTCTCGACAGGTGCTCAATTGCTCATCGCTAGGATGAATGGATTGTTATGTCAAAACATATCAAAATGCAGAGAAAGCCAGAGGAACGCTATTCGTCGAGATAGACTCGCACGTAACCATCTGAGGGAGTAAAATTCTGCCAGAATGTATAGGTCTGATGACAAAGGGCTTGGCTACAGGAGGTGGAGAATTAATATTTTTAAAGTGGAGTAGGTGAAATCCCAATCTTTCAAAAATGGTTCTTCGACTGAATTTCCCGAAACAGAAGCTCTTCAAAGAGACCGTGAGCCTCCCTCATTTTACACAACCATGTAAAAATAGCGTGAGAAAGAAAAAGAGAAGGAAAAAAGGGTAGAAAATGGAAATGGCTTTCATTGTGGAGACTCTAGGGTGGATATATTCATGCACAGTGGTGATCTGCTTAGCACTGACAACAATGATACATCAAACGAATGGAATCAATTTGACTACAAAGCACCTGTGGTTGGCACCTCGCGGCTCGGGGAAATAAAAGTCAAAGCCGGGGAAGTAATGGCAGTTGGCGCGTCAGCTTTGAGTAAAGCTGTGGTGGAATTTCATTTCACAGGTTGTAGAAGAGGCTGAGTGAAAGAGCCGCGCCAAAGGCGAGCCCTCGCCCTCCTGCTGGAGGATTTGCCAGCCGCCTCTTCCACTCCTTTCCCTCTCAAAGGCAACGCTGGGCACTCAGGACCCCCAACAGGCTAAGCATGAAACTCAATCACAGTGCTGGCATGGGGGCCCTGACCTGCATCATGCTCACTAAAGTAGTTTATGGTCTAAAGACGGAGTTCACATGGTCAGAACAAAAGAGAGATGAATGAGAGAGAAAGGAAAGGATCAGCAAAGACTATAGAAAATATTTAATATGAAGCCTATATTTGTGTGAGGAGGGAAACAGTGGTGGTATTTATTAAAGCATTAGGCTGCTACAAAAAAAAAGAAAAAAAAAGAATCAGTTGCTAAGGCTTACAAGGTTTGTAGCATCAACTCCTGTAAAGATATTCAAGAATTCTGCGATTACAGGTAATTAAGATCTATACAAAAGTAGTTGCAAGTGTAAAGAAGTGGTTACAAGCAAACAGAATCAGTTGATGTGAGTTGCCGGTATGCAAAAATAATCCCTGCTTTTGGTCATAAACGAATCATTGTTTTTAAACAAAACTCTTATATGTGTTTCCAGAAAGCATCCAAAACCTAGGTTTATCATAGGAAGGAACCATTGACACCATTGTCTTTACAATCAACTTCAAAACTTTTAAATGAACAAATCTATAAAGTAAAAAACAAAAAAACAAAAAAGTGAACAAGAGCTGTTTCATAAAAGCATTGTGGGCCTAGGTACAGTAGAATGTAGAAACCATCGACACAAATGGTCTTAACTTAGGCTTGCAATGCTTCTGGGAAATGCAGCCCACATCATTTAAATGAATCAATCTATTAAGAGAATAAATCTTTTAAGCAAATTAATGTTTAAAATGAACAAATCTTCTGTTTCATCTCTTGTAAAGATCATGACTGGGTTGATTGATTTTACCTGCATTTAAAGACTGATTAGAACATGAAGAAATAGTATTTGAGTGCTTTATTGAAAACATCTTGGGTTACGTATGTAATCCTGGTTCCCTGAGAAGTAAACGAGATGCTGCACCAGCAACCGATGCAGCGTTGATTTCTGTATGAAAGGGAGCATCTCATTATGCATGTATCCCTGGTTTCCTTAGAAGGAAATGAGACGCTGCGTCAGTTGAGTTCCCTATGGAAGGGAACCATAATTAAGTGAGAGAGACAAAATGACCCATAGCTCGTTGTTGTATAGGTGTACTGATGTGTGTGTGGAAGCAAGAGCATATAAGTGGGTGCACACTGGGTTTGTCAATAATAGATGACAAGTACCATAGCATTGTCTTTAGGACCTTAAGATGTCATCTTATTGTAATTCAGAAAAGCATTTCTCAACAAACATCACAAGAGCAACAGAAAACTCCTCAAGTAGACAAGTGCAGAGTGCAGACAGTTCATAAACCTCTACTTTATATTGTTAAACTAGGAAAGTTAGGAGGATTCACATACAAAATTTATATTCTTGCACCACAAAAAAGCTAAAAGTGATGGGAATCTAAGTGTGTAAGCTTCTCTTAGAATAAAAAACAAATTAAACAAGAATATTGTTGGGTAATTTAAATGTGCAGTGTCTGCAAGTTTTCAAAAAACTCCATTCAGCAACCGCTGAGGAGGCTGATAAATGGTCTAATCGTGGTATAGACCTAAAAAAAAGTTGCACAGTAAGATACAAAGTGGTTAAGAGAGGAATTTTGGTTTGCTTTTTATTGTACAGTAGGTTCCAGAGCTTAGTGATGAACAATGCTGAAATTAAATTAACTGCCATATCTGTCATAACATGACATCATAATCTTTTTCATTGATTTACATAAAATATAGTACAAAATTAAAAAGAAAAAACTAAAAGTGAATTTAGGCATCACATTATAACATGAGAAATGGATATTCATTTTGAGATTTCCTAAAGATTATATTTGAAAGTGTTTTTAAATTACTAGTGTTTTAAAGATTAACTTTAAGTTAGCATTAGAAGATGGCAAAGGTAATCTAAATGTAAAAATTGTCAAAATGTCCATGCACAATTAAATATCCAATATCAACCAATAGATTCTCAATAAACCTACTGCATAAATCACCAATAACTTTTCATGTGTAGGATCCTTGAAATCAGGGCCACTTTAAATGTATATAATTTGTAAAAAAGTTAGTTGACTCTTAATAAACATTGAAATTATTCATCAACTTATGTACATGAATGATTTCATTTCTTTCACACTGCAGTTGCACATCCGTATTGGTTGTCATAGTAATGACACTAACATGCAGTGGTTCAGTGTAATTAGTTAGCAATGAAAGTTTTGCAGGTTTTGAGTTCACAGTATCTAAATCTAAACACAAATTGATTTTCCAGTTAACTTTCTAGAGACTTCTAGTTGACCATTTCTGTCTCCACCACTCGCTACTAAAAAAACCTTACTTCGTATTCGTATATGGTTTAGTAATATTCTTTAACATACTAAGTACAGTAAATTAAACTTTAAAATTAAACTACAAAAAATATTTGTATGCCTTTTCCTTACACAAATATGAATTTAGTAAACCCTATAATTACAGTTTTTTTATTCGCTTTGGTACTATTTTCACAACTCAGTGGGTCAGAGTGCCAAAATCACATGATTTCAGTAAACAAGGCTTCGTTACATCATAAGTGTTTTGAAACTTCAATAGTTCCTGTGACTTTGGCCGTTTGATTCCCACTTCGAACCACTGATTCGAAACAAATGATTCGTTAAGCTTCGAAGCTTCATGAAGCAGTGTTTTGAAATCGCCCATCACTAGATATTGTGGAATAAAGTTGCTATTTTGTTATTTTTGGCACACAAAAAGCATTCTCGTCGCTTTATAATATTAAAGTTGAACCACTATAGTCACATGAACTGTTTTAAATATGTTTTTAGTAGCTTTCTGGGCATTGAAAAAGGGAGTGTTATTGCTGGCAATGCAGGCCTCACTGAGCCATCGGATTTTATCAAAAATATCTTAATTTGTGTTTTCCGAAGATGAACAAAGGTCTTACGGGTGTGGAACGACATGAAGGTGAGTAATAAATTTTTGGGTGAACTACCCCTTTAATGACATTTTTTAAGTTTTAAACTTAAATTCTTTACTTAAATTTAAAAAAGAGTTAAATTAAATTTACGGGATATACTACAGCTAAGATTGATGCATTTGATTAGGATAATGATATAACTATTGAAAATATTACATAATGTGATAGATGTTGGTAAATTACAGACCTTTAGATTTTATTTTCACATGTGGATGGACAATATACACAAAATATTTCAATATATACTAAATATTTGGATTTATGATCGCCGTCTTCTTTTATCTTTATATTATATCTTTCTTATGCTAATATTCAGCTGTTTATATGTACTTAGCACATGGTGAAATTTGCTAAAATGCAGTGTCATTATGTTAACAGGGGCTTTGCAGGGGCTTTAACATAACTCGAACTAATGGCGCCCTTGGTAACTGTGTAGTTTGCCTATGCCTTGAAAAGGCCCTGCTTGAAATTATGGATGAGCAGCATCTAATGCAAAATACCACCGACAAGTGGCAGAAAAAACAGACAACCTCGACTGTCTGTGACCCACGATCTCATGAACCTTGAGGGAGTGATGTAATATTCATTGCACTCTGCAAGTTGATTTGCTAGGTGTTGCTTCCGCAGGAACGCAAGGGGTTTAAGAAGAATGTGAAGCTGTTGGACTGGATTGAAGCTGAGGAAAATGGCTGCCCTTGGGTGAGACATCCAGCTGGGAACATTATTTAAATCCATTAGCCAGATATCATCAGACTTACCCACTCACTTAGTAGCTACGTTATCACCGCAGCAGACATGTAGTGGAATGGGAAGCACAGAGTGAAATGGATGCCCAAGACGGCAGTACTTCACACTGAATTACCTGAACTAAGCCTGGGTAGATGGGCGGCTCACAAAGCCTTCTCACCAAGCAGTATCATGTGTGCCAGGCTCAACTTTGAAGTACAAATAATCATATATGTGCTGGATTTAGCTGGGTTTAGGAGAGTTCTGCTCAAAAAAAGAAACGCCGGAAAAAAGTGGTGAGACATACCCAAATGATAATCGAGATTAATGAATGGTGGCTAAACTACCTAAAGAAGTCATGAAACTTTTGGAGAATGGAGTCTGCTAGTGTTTATGTGCTGGTACATTTCTTTCTCTACTCCCTTATTGATTAATACAAAAACTGAAGCCATTCAACAAACATATGCTGCCTCATAGGCATAGTAGCATATACGACCCTGGAAAACACAATAACCGAAAACACAGCCATATGAGGAATCATTTTCATTATGCTACAGTGATGAATCAGAGCAGTCATTATAGCCACTAATTCATGCTCTGCATAAGCCAATATAATTAAGTGTTCAAAAATGCAATCACATGGGATCCGTGTCAGTGCTAAGCACACATGCACAAGGCATGCTAATGTCTACATACTCGTGAGAGTCACGCTAGCACTCTGGTTCCTACGCAGCACTTTGTTTGATTTAACTTGATTAACTTCCTTGCCATATGTTTCCTATTATTTTTTCGCCATTAAGCTCCATCGCTCTCCTTCCAGTCATGAAACATGAAATCATTCGGTTCTTTCAGAATGTGGGATGAATCCAAATTATCTGAGTTCTGTTTTCTGACTGATGAACTTCCCATCTCTCATACTCTTTGCGGACGTCAGATGTCAATCCGTAATTGGAAGCTCTCAAGCGTAACATACTCAGACTAATTAAAAGAACCAGAGCTAAATGACAAAACACACCATACGCAGTCTCCGAACAGGTTGTCCCTGATACAAGTCATTACAAAGGGTCATACACACATATAAACACTCAGACTCCTGGATCCTTTGCTGCATATGCAGACATTGATATTACTACTTTTGTTGGGTGTTTAGGAACCACTGGCCTGGTCACTGTTTGCAGTCTCAAAAAAAAATTGGTGTGTCACTGTTCCCAATTACATCTCTTTTGAAGGCTATGCAAAAGCATCCATTTAGTGACTACAGTATTTCAATCCAAGGGGGTCAAGGTTTGAGCCGGATGGTAGATGCCGCAACTACTTTTGTGAAATCTTTTGTGAAGTGTTTAAAAGCAGCCACATATTTTAATTATATTCAGGTTACATTAAACTGATAAAAAGTGACAGTAAAGACCTTTAAAATGTAACAAAATATTTATATTTCAAATAAATGTTCTTTTGAACATTCATTCAAGAACCCCTAAAAAAAAGTATCCCCAAAAATATTAATCAGCACAACTATTTTCAACATTGATGATAACTAATGTTACTTGACCACCAAATCAGCATATTAGAATGATTTCTGTGACACTGAAGAAAATTCAGCTTTGCCATTACAAGAATAAATTACACATTAAAATATATTAAAACAGGTATTTTAAATTGTACTGTTTCACTATATTACGTTTTTTTTGTATTTTTTATCAAATACATTCAGCTTTGGTGAGCATAAAGAACCTCTGTTAAAAACATAATTTTACTGACCGCAAACTTTTGAACAGTAGTGTATAACATAAAAATCAATTTTAATATATTGTTTATTAAATACATTGTTCACACAGGACAAGGTCAAGTTATTAAACTTATAAAAACGAGAGTTTTGCATTCTGTTGTGTTCAACTTTACTACATCCAGCTGTTTTTGAATGCAAGAACGTATCTTGTATAAATACCTTCCTTACTCATTCTGCACTGCCCGATGTCTATAAATGTGGTTTGGCATGTTGCCTGTTAGAAGGTGGTACTTCATGCTTGAACTACTCAAATGGAATTTAAGTACAGGTCAGGAGTCATGCTTAAT
>RJVU01035392.1:6236424-6263484 GCA_003731715.1 Anabarilius grahami
CCCCCCCCCCCCCCCCCAAAAAACAACAAAAAAAAACAAAAAAACAATAGCCTACATTAATGTAGTATTTTAGCAATCATCGTTAAAGATAAATTGCAAAAAAAAAACATTTTCTTTACATTTATAAAATTTTGAATATTCATATGTTTTAAACATTTTGAATTAAATATTTTTTGCATTATATTTAATATTTAAGTGTACAACCACATACCAATTTGCCTTGTATGTTGAACACTTTGTTTCCATATGCCATACAAGACACTTACGATATCACTTCGTCTCGTACGAAGACGTGCAACCTTCCTTGATTCATCAGCTGTTGGGGGAAAAAATGTTGTGTTTTGACCTACTGCACGGAGCAACCCCCCCACCCCCACCCCAATTAAGATTGGGACTGTTTCTCCCCTGATTAATGTGCTCATGCAAAGTCAAATATAATTTGGGGATGTGTCTTTTTACATATGCAGATTTCTGCAGCACAGCCACAGTGCAACACCATATTCATAAGTTCATTAGGAATGTATTCGTAGAAGCACGGCTTGTACAATTTAACCCAAATTGATGGATTGTTCTCCGGGTGTGCTAATAGTGGCCAGAGGCATTGTTATGGAACGCAACACCGGTGCTTAAGGGGCTGGAGGGTGTGTTCCTTTTTTCTCCCCTGAGAGGAAACAGACAGTCAATAGAAGATCCAGGATGAGCAACAGCACCCCCAGCATAGAGAGAGAGACAATTTAATATATTACAGGGTGCATGTTTTATTACAGGAAATGAGCTCAGGCTGGCGATGAGGAAAACACAAGGCCATGTTTATTTTAAGAGCTGTGCAGAATAGAACATCAAAAAACTTTCCCATATTTCAGTGCAAACATCATTACTATAATAGCATACAACATCTTTTTCAAGCCACCCTTAAATCAGAATATGCATGTGTGGAGATATTTGCATAAACATACACCCATGACTTTGTCTTTGAGGCACCGTGTCCTCCCCGTTTTAAGGGAAGAGCCCTGCTCTCATTTACACAAATCCACCAACACTGACATTCAATCAATGACAGGGCTTATGGTACAAGGCCACAAGACAGTAAATTAGGCTTAAATCAAACAGCCCAAAGTGCAATTCAGGCCAAGTCACAACTTCTCCACCCTGCAGATGAAGGAATTTTAATCACCAGTTGGAACATTTAACTGTCAGAGCAGTATCCTGACAAGACATGTTTGATTGGAACGCAGCCATAATCTCAGCAATCAAGAGTACGCAATCTCCAAAGTGCAGTATGAGGGCAGCAACAAAATTCAGGCAAAAAGTCACACGAGAACATGGCTGTGATTGGTTGATTACAGGATAATGCCTGTGTTGGAAACCAATCTGTAAATCTGCATTAAACAAGGGCGTCTATAATACAGAAAGAATCTGAAACGGTCAAAGCAGATGGCCTAATTACAGAGCTAACAACTCAACCACTCAGAAGTAATCAATAAACTTGAAATGACTGGAAATGATCAGTAATATTCAATAATGAATTAATAATTATTGGTAATGCTTTAGAATACTGTTCTGTCATTAATGAATAACTATATATACAGGAACAAATGAGTAATGTAATTTTAAAGGGTTAGTTCACTAAAAAATGAAATTTCTGTTAATTAATTACTCACCCTTATGTTGTTTCAAACCTGTAAGACCTTCGTCAAAATAGTCAACGTGACCACAGTGGTTCAACCTTAATGTTCCGTCTCTACGTATGAACGCCGGTTCAGTATTGGCCCACGCTGTTCATGCGAGCAGCACGACGCATGCGTGTGAAGCTGACGCAGGAGCCAGCCAATACTGAGCCTGCGTTCTGGACTGGACTGCGTTCACTGCGTTAACTGTGTAGAAGACTAACGGAAGAGGAAAATTGTTGAAAAGTCATTATTTTTGTTTTGTTTTTGCGCACAAAAAGTATTCTCATCGCTTCATAATATTAAGGTTGAACCACTGTAGTCACATGAACTGTTTTAACAATGTCTTTACTACTTCTCCGATTTCATCAAAGATATCTTAATTTGTGTTCCGAAGATTCCAAAGTCTTGCGGGTTTGGAACAACATAAGGGTGAGTAATTAATGAAAGAAATTTCATTTTTGGGTGAAATAACCCTTTAACATGCTGTTAACACTAATAATGAGTGAAATATTAATAAATCCTTCAGAAGGAATTCTACTAATTACTACTTATTTGGAACAGAATTTTAAACTGAAAAGTATGATAACTCTCTAGTAATGACTGAAGTCATTGTAAGCTTTTGAGGTTTTTGTAAGGGTTTGGATAGCAATTCCTTCTGGTGGATTTTGTAACACTTGAGTCATTACTACTGGGCTACTATGATCTTCACTTTAGAATACTGTCCCAAATAATTAGTAATTCCTTTAGAAGGATGTTGTAACACTTGAGTCATTACTATCCAAAACCTTACAAAAACCTCAAAAGCTTATAATGACTGATCTTTGCTTTAGAATAAATTCTACATTGTGCAATATTCACATTAATTATGAACCTGTATATAGCAGTTCTTAGTAGTCCTCTAGGAGGTATGAAAAAAATATTACTTAGTGATTATATAGCTAATAGTGTACTACAGTACATCATTCAACTGAGCGTTATTACTTGCTAATTCATTAATCAGAGTTTCTTGTTAGTTAATAGTAGTTACTAGAATGTTCATATTGTGTTACACATTTGTTCCTTTGTAGTTATTTATTAATGACAGAACAGTATTCTGAAGTGTAACCTAATTTATATGTTTATTACTGCATTATCGTCATTATCCAAAACTAACTTCATAATGTCTTTTTAATTCAGTTCCTTAATTTTTAAATTTGAACTAAGAACAGGATGCAGAATTACAATTGAAATCTGAATGTAAGGAAGAAGAATAAAAATTATTTAATATTCAAAGAAATTCATAAAACAGATATTTAACAGAACAATAGAATTATAGACAGAACAATATGACAGGACACGACAAACTGACAGATAGATATAGATAGTTCTTCAGTTCTGAATTGGAAGAACACTGTTTATTTTAGTTATTTACACTTATGAAGCAATGTCAATAAAGTTTTAAAATGATTTGATGTGACCAAGATAACTTCTGATATAAATATTGTAGTATTTGCTGCATCTTCATAGTCCCAAGTGTGAGATAAATTATGTTTCTTAAGCCTTTTAACTCACTGAAAATCTGTGAAAGTGTGTAAACACAGAAATTTAGAGAGGGAACATTGCCTATACATTTTAGAAGTTCAACACACGTCACTTGTCAAGGCAAGCTCTAATTCAGTGATTCCCAAAGTGGGGGTCGCGAGACATCGAGGGAGGGGTCGCGAGATGATTTCCAGAATGTTTTTTTTTTTTAAATGATTAGAAATAGCAGATTTTATCAATAATTGTAACAAAATACTAAAAATAGTAGTTAAATTAAAAAACAAAAACCATGCAAATAAAAAAAACATCAGGGAGGCCAGCGGAGGAGCACCACCGTCATGCCTTTGCAGTAGGCTAGGCCTACATATGCAGCACACGCTATTGTGCTTTCACATCTGCAGCGTTTGCAGTGCGCAACTGATCCGTGGCTGTTTATCACAAACACAACATTTACTTATTTTTATTTCAAATACAAAAGCTGTTACTGAACATGGCTTGTCAGCATTGCGATTCTCTTTGTATACACTGTATTTCATAGATGTCACGTTTAAATGCACTACATTTAAATGTTTTATTCAATTCATTACTTTATATAAAGTAATATTTTTGATTTATATATTACATTGCTCAGGCAAGTGGCAAAACATTTAAACATAAGCTTTATGTTAAAATCACAAACATTTTAAAGTAAAACTTAAAATAGACAAAAACAGGCGACTCTTTGACCTCAGGTCAAAAAGAACTTTGTTTTTCCACCTTCATGAAGAGACGAGTGCTATCTTTATGTCTCCTTGTTCACCTAAATGCCAGGTAATGTGCCTGTTTCCTTGCTTTACCCGAGGCAAAAAAGCCATGTTGACTGTGTAACAGAGACTTTAAATTATATGTATCTATGGTGAAATTACTAGTTTTTTGCATCAATATGTTTTCAAAAACACATTTTACTCTAAAACTAAAAGAAAATCAAAGCCATAAATCTAAACAAGTTATGTTCCAAAGTTTATTTTAATGCGAACAGAGCGCTATCGTTTTAATTCAGCGCGGTGCAGTGCAGCAAAATAGACTGTGTGTAAATGATCACTGCACGGTGCGCTTGTGGAACGCACTGCCGGACTGCATCCGTGTGCTGAACGCTGTAATCCATTAATATGGGCACGAAAAAGAAAAAAAAAGAAAAAGCGCACCGCAAACCGAGTAGGCCTATGTGTGAAACAGGCGTTAGTGCGTGTGCGCCATTGCGCACAACGTTTGTATACTTTAACCACCTCCGAAGATAGTGGGGTTCGAGAGCCACTGACATCATTATTTTGGGGGTCGTGGGCTGAAAAGTTTGGGAACCCCTGCTCTAATTCATCTGCAGGCGACATATTTTTCATCTCTGAACATTCCTACACACAACAAACTAATTACCAATATGTATTTACACATTAATTCTCTGTAATCTGGCGTCTGCCCTTGCCTTCTGTAATCATCCTTGCGTTATTTATACCCATACCTACACACACACTAATGCTGAAATGACAAGCACTCATCCTTGATAAAAAGGGGGATTTGTAAAGCATGGCAACACGCACGCAATCATTGGATGGATTTAAAGCATCGATCACGCGTTATTTAATTTGTGTGAGTGGCGTATGAATCTTAAATGCCTTGTGTGGCCTTGAGCAGTTATGTAATCATAAACGAGCCATAACTGTTGCCGGGCACAAGGCTTTGGAATAAATTAAAAAGGGGGGTAAAATGTATTTACAGGCTCTGTCATCATTAATGAAAAACAGAAAATGGCCCTCCCACCCCTTAACATAATGGAACGGTCTAAATCGCTTACTATGATTTATATTGGCTCCTCTGCCCAGCCCCAACCTCTACAAACCACAATCGCTATGGGGGATAACGCAGATTTCTACGGTATCCTCTCCCTCTCTCCATAGGGATACTGGCCACATCTGAAATCTCCTTTCCATCCTTGTTCCTAAACCAGCTCTCTCACTCCAGAGCGTTTGCCCCTCTCTTGTTTTATCGGGCAAAGAAACACCAGGGTTGGTAGCAGCTCTGCCAGCCGAGAGCCTGGAGACAGTAAAGAGGGTTGTCAGTGAGGCCGGGCTGGACTCATGTGATAAGACGTAGTGTACAAATCCAGGGTGGCAATTTAATCCGAACCATCCTGCAGCACTTCATATCAGTAACACCAACTACTGTAGAAGTGCAGCGGTCTCTGTATTCTATCATAAACACAGATACACAGCAAGACTCCATTGGGAGAAAAATAAGAGCCGTCTGTTCTTAAAGGGCATTCAACTTTTGAGATACTCAGAGGACTTGGGGCTGCAGGAATTCAATGTCAACAGTGATGATCCTTCTTTAATAAAGAACTTTAACATCATAGTGAAACAATAACAACACACAGTGGCAATTTGGGAAATAAAGTATCATACTGAGATGGAGCCATGGCCGAGAGATAAAGGTTTGAATCTTAACAGTGTCTAGTCCAAAAACAATTGGTCAAGGTTTGGCTGGTGATGTTGTAACTACACCATTTGGCTGCCAAAAGCATCTTTATTGACATCTACATTGAAACCAGTCAAAAAACATCGCTTGTAACATACAAATAATAATATTTATATGTAATGAACTAATCAAAGAACTATGAAAAAAGTATTCACAAAATCCTTCGGCAGCACAACTGTTTTCAACCTTGATAATAATAAGAAATGTTTTTTAAGCCCAAAATCAGCATATTAGAATGATTTCTGAAGGATCATGTGACACTGAAGACTGGAGTAATGATGCTGAAAATTCAGCTTCGCTATTACAGCAATAAATTATATCATATTACTGTTTTTACTCCCCAAACTTTTGAACGGTAGTGTATAAAATATATTTGTATGGGAGTTTTAAGTTCTGAAATTTACAGTATGTTTTCATAGCAGCTCCATGACGTCTTTAAACGGGTCCTTGATTATGATTTCACTTTTTTAACTTTAGTTAGTGTGTAATGTTGCTGTTTGGGCATAAACAATATCTGCAAACTCAAAGTTCAATGCAAAGGATTATTTCCTTTTACAGAAATTGCTTTTTAAGCACTACAACAAAAGGCTGGTAGGGACTACAACAAGCTTCTTCCCGGGTTGTTCACATCACGAACCCTAAAATTCAGTAGCCCCGCCCACTGATTCAAGCACGACAAGTAGTAGTAGGTAAATAACAGACGTGACACTAACACTGGATTGAGCAACTAAGCGATAAACATGCCTTTGAAGAGTGCAAATGATGTGGAGTGCAAGGTTGTGGAAAAACACAGTAGCTGCATTGGATTTGCAGAGCCTGAAATTAAAAACCATGTTGTGCCTTCTATATCGGATCCGACAGGAATGGCGCAATATATTGCTTTGTTATAGATCATCTGATATATACGGATTATGTATACGTTTAACCAGAATCACCAGTGACCAGTGATTTCTGATATGTGATGATTCATGTACAGTCAAACGTTTGTCTGAAAATCGCTTATCGTCAGTAAATCAAACCAGTCAACTTCATTGTTTCTCTTAGTAGGATGAAAATAATCTGTTATTTAAACTGTGATTAAATTCTATATAGAAAGCGATCAAAGAACGCTCCCTTTACAATCGCTGGAACTTTCAATCAAACTGCGTGAGTGTTCTGGACTCTCACCAAAACTCTCATTACAATCTACGAGTCTATTATTTACACTGTGTTTGCACTGTTAATTATGATGAAAGCATTCGTTAGTGTGCAGAAATCAAGTTACAATGACTTTTCATGATTAGTAAACTCGAGAACTGTAATAGTAAAAACATGCTAAAAGTTTTCGAGAGAATTCCACATGTAATACTTGGATATTTCCATATGCAAAGATGTTAGCCAATCACAGCAGTGGGCATTTACACTGAAGTCTCACAGCAGACACACCCCTTAAAACAGAGCGTTCAAATCAGAAGGCTAAAATCAGAGTAGGAAAAATGTATTTTTTCCCTTAATTATGACCATTTTTGATGTAAAAAAAAAAATCATACTAACATTATAAATGCACCCCCGGAAACATTATAAAACAATGCAGTTAATGACTAGACTGGGTAAACCCAGCCTGATCTGCCGGGCGATTTGATTTCGCCCGGCAACTCTGTCTGGAAACCCGTACATTCATTTCTACTGCTTCTGTTACACTTTTGCGGGAACCAATCACAGACTGGCTTATCCACCTTGCTCGCTATTGGCGGGTATAACACGATGACGATAGAGAAGTGACGGCAAGCACGACCGTCAATCCAATTCCTTTTAACCTCTCGACGATGCTGAATGACTTCTTTAGTTTAGCAAACAAATCGCTCGAGTGGGTGTAAATACCACTCACTTTCATGTTTTTTTTTTGCACAACCTGCAAAAATCGCTCGATGCCATTGCTGCTTCTGCAAACCGCTGATCAATGCTACAAACCAATACAAACTAAACCTGTCTGAAGTTTTCGCGTCACACTGCAAAGTACGTCACCCGGATCGTTGATCTGATTGGTTGAAGGACTATCCAATTGTGCGAATAATGCTCGTTGATCAGGCCTCTCGTGCAGTAGAAAATACATACAGACTCCCCAGACCAATGTTCAATTTTAAATTGAGCTTGGTCTGGTGATAGCAAGACAAGTTAATGACCCCTTTAACTCAAGAGATCAATAAAATTGTAATTCAACATCATGTGGCCTCTTTAAAATGCTTCATATAATAAGTAACACCTAGTACTGTGCTGAGAAATGTTCAGAGCTGTCTCTAACAGCTAGGAGTTTCCCTGAAAGACTACAACTGTCAAGAATCCTGAAAAACACTGTGTCATCAGGGATGTCAAACTGCACAACATAGAAATGCTGTAAACTATACAAAAATAAATAAATAAATGAAATAAATTCACTAAACATTCTTTGTCCTGTATCAAAGACAAGCATGACATTGTTGGAGTATCGAAATGTAGTACTGGTGATTTTGATTCATTCATGTGAATCAAATCATTTGATTCCGTTCACCGATTCAGTCTTAAACATTTTCTATAGGTTACATCTAAACTAAACTGTCTTCTGACTATATAAAGAGTTTTTCTCAAATAGCTTTCTGCAGGTATTATAAACCTCTTGGCTTCAAAGGGAAGTGCACAAGAATGATTTGCAGTCCTAAAAGATTCATTAAAATTTTTTTAAAAACAAACATTAGTTTCCCACAAAAGCACTGCTACATCAGAAACACTTTATACTTGTCCTTATTGCCCTTTATGTGACTGGGTTTTCTGACAGCACAATGAGAGAGTTTGTTACAAACAGATACTAACAGAGCTCAATAGTGCACTGACCTGTGGGGTGATGCTTCTGACAAAGAGCTAGCAACCTCAGTGTGTGTGTGTATGTGCACGCATGAGGAGAGAGGAACTTCACTAGTGTCCTTGGCACATTAATGAGGTAGAAAGACAGAGGGTGAGAGGCGAGGTCACGTCAGGGTCAACTCTGGATCAGCAGTACGATTAAGTGGTCCAGACACACCACTTTAATGAAATCAACCAGAGAAGAGGCCAGCGGCAACCAGAGGAGCTGCTTTAGAAATCACTGCACAGCCTTATATTTATTCAGAAACTGTTTAGTGTGATTGACTTTGTATGAAGAAGCCTGATTCTTTCATTAAAACACCCTTGCCTTGTGAATGGCTGATGGGCGCGTGTTTGTTCCCGCATAAGTTTTTCCTTTCACTGTCCCTCATCATGAATTCACCAGGTTCGAGATTTCTTATCTAAACAGAGGCAAGCGTCTGACAGATGGATGCTGACAAGCATGTTTCGAATTTAAATCCAACACCTCTGGGGAAAGGGTGTAGTTTGCATTCAAGCCAAACTATGTCTGATGTCTTTAAGGTGTTGAACATCTTCTCTGTGAGTGAAGTGCATGGGCAATCAATTGCATTTGGCAGATGCAGGGAGGAAAAGCAAGTTGTATAAAGATATAGAAGACGAAGAAGACGACGGAGACAAAGATGATGAGGACAACAACAAAGAAGTAGAAAGGGATAATAAATTTAGCCAAGATGTCAAGGTTAAGGTGGTTAGCAAGGTTTAAATACACCTTTTGCTGGCAGCAAGAAAGCATCTTTATCTTTTCTTTTTTTTTTGAGAGTAAGAATATATGAAGTGAGTGTGGATTGAGTGGATTCGTAAACACCTTTGATTGGCCACTGTGTTCACGCGCTCATCAGATATGCTTTCAGATATGTGCTTTCAAACGCTTCCGTGCGTTGAATTGTATATATCTGTCATTGTAGCCACAGATATATCTGATGAACACAAAGGCCAATCAAATGCAATTATGAATCTGCTCAACAGCACTAAAACCATCACATTTTTTAAATTTCAGTACTAACTTGGTATCGCGGTTGTATATATATATGAATACAATGGTAATATGTGGGTGCGTGTAGGGCTGGACGATTAATCGAAAAGTAATCGAAACCGAAATTCAGAACCTCTAACCGACGTAATTTTCCCATGTCGGTTATTTCGTTTTTCAATCCTGTTAATACTTCCCCCTTACAAACATACTACCGCGTGTGTAGCCACATGACTCTTCCAGTCAGTGGCATAAAAGCAAAACACGGAGGTGAACGCCGGTTCAACACATAGTGATGACGCACGAGCGGTGAGCCTTGCGTCTTCACTAAACTTTGTCAGTTGTATTTGTTTTATGGTTTGGACATTCAAGCGATTAGACAATCGGATGTGTATTATTATTTCGAGCTACCGCACTAGCGCAGCTGCATTGTGGCACGAACACTCATACAAACAGTAGCTGCGCAAAACGTGAAGATCGCGCGCACAGAGAGGAACGCAGAAACTAGTTGTCAGCGCTGTCCTGTGATTTATCACTAAAGTAGCTTAGAAACAACTTATTATTGCATATATTTTTCTACTTTTGAAGGAACCATTTACAACCCACAGCTTCACAATTAATAGAGAGATGGTATGACTAATTCACACACGCAATCGCTCTCATTACATACTGGTACTGTGCTAATTTATCTGTATCGGATTTACAACGAGCAGAAATCTGTAAGAAATGTTATGAACCATAGATAAAATAACTGCTAATAGAGCTATGATGTCAGATCGCTCTTTCAATAGGAAAAAATATCCCACCTTTCATAGTCAATCATATTTACAGTACAAACCTTGTCAGTGAACTATGAGGGCAAAAAAACAAAAAAAACAAAACAAACAAACAAAATAATCATTCATTAATCGTAATCGAGGTAAAATGTTAAATTAACCGAGGTTTTGATTTTAGGCCATAATCGTCCAGCCCTAGGTGCGTGTGAATATAAAACAACACAACTTGACAAATCAGCATATTAGATTGATTTCTGAAGGATAATGTGACACTGAAGACTGAAGTAATGCTTCATTTTAAAATGATACACATTTTACATTTTACAATTGGATTAAAATTTCAAGATATTACTGGTTTTACTGTCATAGAAATGCAGCCTTGGTTTGCATAAGAGACTTTTTACTTTTTAACAGTACTGTATATGAATAATATCATATTTATCTTAATAAATGCATTTACATGCATGTTCTTAACCCGATTATTCTTAATAAGCCGTCATGTAAATGTGTTAACCCGTTTTCCTTTATTGGTGTAGGGTCATAAATGACTTAAGCATAAACCGACTGTCACAGCTAGATTTTTGCTCCTTACACCGATTTCATATTCAGCATATTGCAAACTCTGAGTCTTTCTTGACCCAAAGAATTATAAAATGTGTTCTCATCTCGTGAAGCAGAAGTAGTAGTAGTACAATCAAAATGCTACACCTGTAACTGCATGAGAGGATAATAGCCGTAAGACTCCCGCTGACATGTTGCAATACACTTCTTTGGTTTTTAATGCTTTATTTAACATCACAACCAACATAACAAATGAAATACTCAGAGTCAGATGCACAAATTATTACATTTTGATGTCATTACCGGGAAATAACCTAATTTATTAAGTCACGTAAACACCGTTTACTTGCGTTGTCGGGTTATGCATGTAAACCTGGACAACAGGTTATTTCTATAAGCTGATTTTTGTGAGTCACTGGCATACTGGTGTGCATGTAAGCATGCTCAATGTCAGCTGAACAACTGTCTCCAAGTTTAATGGGAACTATGACGTATTGCCTTCTACAGCCTTTATTAACCCCCCCGAAAACAAAGGAGAAACCATTAAAAGTTGTGCAGGAACAAATATTAAAACACGCTTGACCTGTCAAACATGCTCTGATGTGTAGTGCATCCGACAAGGAAAGAGAAAGTGTGAGTGCGGGGAGCGTCAGTCTGTTCACCTGAGACTNCTCCAAGTTTAATGGGAACTATGACGTATTGCCTTCTACAGCCTTTATTAAAAAAAGAACAAAACAAAAAAAAAGAACAAAACAAAGGAGAAACCATTAAAAGTTGTGCAGGAACAAATATTAAAACACGCTTGACCTGTCAAACATGCTCTGATGTGTAGTGCATCCGACAAGGAAAGAGAAAGTGTGAGTGCGGGGAGCGTCAGTCTGTTCACCTGAGACTCCACCTCTCCATCGATCTGGCGGCAGGCTGAGAGAAGAAAGGACAAACTCAAAACAAAAGACAAGATGGCTCAATCTAATCCCCGCTGTGGCGCTCCAATGAAAAGAATAAATAAGTTGATGAAAGAGTATCGTGTTCGTTTTTATGCTGGGAATCACCCTTGCTCTCTGCGCTACTGACGGTATGGGGGATTATAGCTTGCCCCATTGAGCAGAGTCCCAACCCCAGGATTAGACGTCTTGCTGTGCCGCTTCAAGCACCTCGATAAGTGGCGTTCCCACTGCTAAATCAATACCAGCACAAAACAGCAAGCAACACGACCAGACACGGCACTCAAGGCCCAATTACAGCCTCTTTACCCATGGAAACATGAGCCAGCAAACTGAACTTCTTGACCAAAAACAAAGTACATTGGGTTAAGAAACTAAATTTGATAAGTTCTTCACTAGTGAAGAGAGCCTCTTATAAAGATATTTTGTTGAGTTTTGCCACGTCGTTCTAGTAGGGCGAGTAGAGCTTGTTAGTTTAAGGATGGGGCAGGGCTGTGGATTCCACATAAGGAATTCACTGGAAGCACATCTGCTCCTAACTGATCCTCTCATTTCACACACCGTTTGAGAGGAATATGAAAAAGAAAAATGTCCTCTGCAGTCAAGCTGGGTAAGAGAGACAGAAGATGTGCGAGAAAGAGAGAGAGAGAGAGGGCACAGTCTAACCCTAATATCCTGTTTGGAGTCTTAATCTGATGAAAAATCTGTTTAAACCAGATTGCTTGTCCTAGCTAATTTAAAGGATTATTTCACTTTCAAATGAAAATTACCCCAAGCTTTACTCACACTCAAACCATCCTAGGTGTATATGATTTTCTTCTTTCTAATGAACACAATCTGAGATATATTAATAAATATCCTGACGCATCCGAGCTTTATAATGGCAGTGAGCGATACCAACGAGTATGAGCTGAAGAAAAAGTGCCTCCATCCACATCCATCCACATACGTGTACTCCACATGGCTCCAGGGGGTTAATAAAGGCCTTCTGAAGTGAACAAAAAAAATCCATATTTAACAAGTTATGAAGTAAAATATCTAGCTTCTGCCAGACCGCCTTCTGTATTCAATTTAGGAATAAAGTGCAACACCTCTCGCAGTTCAAAAAGCTTATGCTACGTCTTACACCTTCCCTATTCAACTTATGGAAAAAGCTTAACTGATGCAACACCAGTTCAGTTTTTTTCGTAAGTTGAATGCAGAAGGCGGTTTGGCAGAAGTTTGATATTTTACTTCATAACTTGTCAAATATGGATTCTTTTTTTACACAAACGCATCACCTTGCTTCAGAAGGCCTTTATTAACCACCCAGAGCCATGTGGAGTACACATTTATGATGGATGGATGTGGATGGAAGCACTTTCTTCAGCTGATACTCATTGGTATCGCTCCCTGCCATTATAAAGCTCGGATGCGTCAGGATATTTATTAATATATCACAGATTGTGTTTATCAGAAAGAACAAAGTCATATACACCTAGGATGGCTTAAGGGTGAGTAAAGCTTGGGGTAATTTTCATTTGAAAGTGAACTAATCCTTTAAGCTGGTCTACCTCTCCCAGTCTGGCCAATAGCTAAAAAAAAAATACATACCTTAACTCTGAAGAAAAGTTACATGATTTATGTTTGGGGGTTTCAAAAACCTCTTATCATACATATAATAAGATTTTCTTTTTCTTTTCTTTTTTGAAGGAATAAGAATGATTTCTGAAGGATCATGGGACAATGAAGACTTGAGTAATAGCTGCTAAAAAATTTAGCATTGCCATCACAAATATGCATTACATATTTAAATATATTAAATTGTATTATAATTGTAAAGTAAAATAATTTTCACAATTTTACTGTATTTTTAATGAAATAATGCAGCCTTGGGGAGCATAAGGGGCTTTTCTGTAATAAAACAGTCAGTTAAAGGCAGGGTAGGCAATTAAAACAAAAACAAAAAAAAACATGTACATCTTAAGTCATGTGGAAGTCTCGGAACCAAAAAATGTTCGTCCAATTATTGCATTCATGTCCTACCTGCATGTAAACAGATATATTTCCAGGAGGTACACGTCCAAGCTCTGTAAGTTAAGTTCATTATTATTGTAATGTTATGTGCTTTGAGACATGAGATAATTTAACACAGTCTCTCATGACGCTTTGCAGAACCTGCGCTGGCTGTGTGCATTCATGTGTTTTGGAGGAGGCATGGCTTTGGAGTTGCTCTGAAGGGAGGGTGGGATCTAATGCTTTTAAACCTAGCTTGCTATTGCTAGCCTCTCCAAAAAATGTGCCTACCCTACCTTTAATTATTGAAGTAAATCTTCAATAATAGCTGCCTACCGGTTATAGATTAAGTTTGAAAAATATACAAAAAAAAGTTATTGATTTCAAAATGACTGATATTATTTAAAAAACATACAGCATAGGGGTCTCTGGCACCCCAAATGTAAAGACCATGCAGATCCTCAACAGAACATGAAGGTTAAAGCAAGACACAGAGTGTAGACATAAAAGCTCAGATCTGTTGTTTGTCTGCTTTGATTTGGCAATGTACACATTCAAACAGTGCAGCGCTGCTCTGCCTAACAGAGACGTCTTAAGGACTTGTGATATTCCCTGAAGAAACTTAAATAACTTCTTTCTTCTGCTTTTTCTTAATCATCTCTAGCTTCAGATGACTATCAACTTCACATCTTTATCTGTGCGACGTTCCAGTATAATTGCTCTCATATGAGTCATCAGAAGCTCTGGTAGTTTGTCATGCCATGTACTGTACCGCAAGCGTGTTCAAATGCAAAATGGCTAATTCTACCATTTGTCCTGTAGTGCTTTAATTAAGCAGCCCAAAATACTGGTTTACCACCGCTTCAATTATCACCTACACAGTGACTGATTGCAAATTCTTACAAATTGACTAAATCATAACAAGAAATTTAAATTCTAATTAAATTGTAAAATGGTGGCGTAATTATAACCAAAACCTCTTGATGTTCCTCAGCGTAAGTTGCTTTGAATAAAAGCATCTGCTAAACAAATAAATGTAAATGTAAAACACCTTTAATAAATTCAAACTCAAACACATGAGCTGCTCCCTAATAGTCGACCAAACCTTAGTTGATGAGAAGAGGTTAGTCAACCAAATTTTAATTAGTCTGTGAGTCGCAGAAAAAAAATGGTAACACATTATTTTACAGTGTCTTTGTTATATTTGTTACATGTAGTTACTATAGTAATAACTACAGTATAAATTAAGCATAATTACATTCAACTAACTCTACATCAAACCTAATCCTAACCCAAACCCTATGGTAAGTACACACAGTTAATTAATATTACTCAGTACTTAAATGTATAATTATACTGTAACAAGGACACCTTAAAATATAGTGCAACCAAAAAAACTCTTCAGAAATTGGCGAAGACAGGCAGTCCATGACAGACAGATCATTAACACATGTGGTAATTATGTCAGGCAGGAAATCCATATGTTCACCCTATTATTCATCAACCTCAAACATAGCTTATGATTAGAAACATGCAAGTAGTAGCCTAACGTTAGCCACTAACATAGCCGCTCTAACATTAACTAGATAACCTAGTGAGCTGACAAGACATTTTATTGTCCCTTTAAATGGCAGTTTCCTGTCCTGTGTTGGCATATTTCAAACAGCTTGATAAGCTCTTGAAATTATCAATATTTATATAGAATATTTTACTCTATATTACCGAAATAGATTTTTCTACCCAACATTTGCCTGAACTATATATTTTTTCACATTGTTAGCTTAGCAAAATGTTAATGTAAACAATTAAATCATTTGTAAGTGGTGTTCCTTCTGTGCTTCAAATGAACATTGCAATTTTGTGTTTTACTGAGTTTTTGCCTATTAAGAGGATTTCAAATCAGTCACATATTAGGTTACATTTTAGTTAGAAATTTGTCTTAAAATGTAGCTGCCTATGTACAGTAGGTAGTAGTTAGACGACAAGGTAGCTCATTTGATTTTATAACAGAGCTCCTGTGTTTACAACTTTTTAGAAGGAATATGATTTCAGACAGACATTATTATGCAGAATAATTATAAAATCAACCTTTGTCAGAGTGGAAAAAAAGGTACAATATAGACTCATTAGTGATATAGCAGAGAGCTGGAGAAATCAAAGAAGTATTACTCATTACCAATCTGCCCCCTGTGGACTAAAGCAAGCACACGCTCCTGTACCTTTCTCACCATCATTTCCTGACCTCCTAAGTAAAAGAATAGATGAGAAACATCTATTGGAAAAACATCCTCACCTCCCGTACTCTAAGGAAACCTAATTTACAAAGTTTTATGGACAGGTTTGAAAGCCAAGTAGCTTAACTTTTCCCTTAATCTCTTAAGGTGAGATGCTGGTTTTGTAGGGATATTTCAATTTTGGTGAGTGTTTTTCCAGATTTCCAGTGGTCAAAATGATTTCGGTAAATGCTTTTAAAGCAGTTGTAAACTACAGCTCCCTTGTACACTAATAAATCTTTAAAAAACGCTGTAAACCCAAAATGTAATTTTTTCAGTTGCCCAGGACAAAAATTACAATTAGGTAAAGCATGTCAGAATAACAAGAATATCTTCTCGAAACACCCACACATTAGGTGGAATAGGAATTTCAATGAGCGAGCATAATCAAATAACTGAACGTTATTGGAATATGATTTATATAAAATTCTACAGGCGAGGAAAGAAAATTCTGTTAATGTTCATCATTTCTCTCTTTAGGCTGAAAATGAGTGCATGAAAGCTCAGAGCTCTGTCGATACCGCTTACCACCCCACATTGTGTGGCCATTATATGAACTGACACATTAGAAAGTAATGTATTTGCAGACTTAAATCAGACTTATACAACACAGATATTTTATGTCCCTGTCTCATTCAGCCAGCAAAACAGAGTTTGTTTTTTAATCAGTGGTTGGAATGGGGCGTGTTTGTGAGAATAATTTGCATATGCAAATGCCACCGAAGAGAGGTACTGAAAGAGTTGAGGGGCCTATAAGGGCTGAGAGCACAGCTGTCAGTCAATGACTTTTTAATCTCTCTGAGAGGAGAAATGCAGAGTGAGTATATTATAATATTTTTCAGCCAGAAAATGCAATCTAATACCATTTTCGAAAAGACAAAAAAAAGGTTGAAAATCTGGACCAAGAATCTGAACATAACCCGCAGAGTTTACATAACAGAAAATAGATAAAACCACCAAGCACATGAAACAATCTAGATTTAAAGGGTTAGTTCACCCAAAAATGAAAATTATGTCATTTATTACTCACCCTCATGTCATTCTACACCTGTAAGACCTTTGTTAATCTTCGTAACACAAATTATGATATTTTTGATAAAATCCGATGGCTCAGTGAGGCCTCCATTGCCAGCAAGATTATTAACAATTTCAGATGCCCAGAAAGGTACTACAAACATATTTAAAACAGTTAATGTTACTACAGTGATTAAACCTTAAAATTATAAAGCGTAACGAAGCCTCGTTTACTGAAATCACGTGACTTTGGCGCTCCGAACCACTGATTTGAAACAAAAGATTCATAAAGCTTCGAAACAGTGTTTTGAAATCGGCCATCACTAGATATTGTTGAAAAGTCGTTAATTTGTTTTTTTTGGTGCACAAAAAGTATTCTCGTCGCTTCATAATATTACGGTTGAACCACTGTAGTCGCATGAACTGTTTTAAATATGTCTTTTGTACCTTTCTGGGCATCTGAAAGTGTAAATTCACTTTCTGGTAATAGAGGCCTCACTGAGCCATCAGATTTTATAAAAAATATCTTAATTTGTGTTCCGAAGATGAACGAAGGTCTTACAGGTGTAGAACGACATGAGGGTGAGTAATAAATGACAGAATTTTAATTTTTGGGTGAACTAACCCTTTAATACCAGTCCTGGAGAAGAATAAATATAAAACTATTCTATTACATATTAATTTACTTTTGCATTTCTATTTTCTACCTCAGTGTCAGCAGTAAACCATTTACTCACCCTCACCAACCATAAGACTTTTTTTTTTCATCTTCGCAACACAAATGAAGATATTTTAATAAAACCTGAGAGATTTCAGTCCCTCTATTTAAAGTCCATTTCACCAAAACTTGCATAAAACTGAATTTGTATATAAACTGAGGGGTTTAATCCAAGTCTTCTGAAGTGACGTGATCACTTAGATAGACTTAGTTAGACTTACTGTGAATAAACAAAATACAGTGGTAAAAAAGTGAAAAAAAGAAAGAAAAGAAAATCAAGCCCCTACAATGCTTGTTAGGGAAAAAGTTGCAAGTTTGAAATCATTTCAAGTACTGTAGCGCTTCTGAGAAATATAGTCAAGTAACTTCTCAGCACGTCACAATATGGTGCAATAATCTGAGAAAAACATGCTGCAAGTACCAGAGGGCCTGTATATGAAAAGAGCAGAATAGTTTAGAAGAAGAGTCATTAGGCAGAGATGCTTATATTTGATAACTAAAGGCCAAAGGGCTGTATGGTGCAGGTCATAGTATATGTGTTTGAATCTTTCTTGGCCAAAACTTTACAAAGACAGCAAAACTGTGAGAAAAAAAAAAAAAAAAACTTTCTGGTTTGCAGTGTTTTTGCCTGCAGCTTCGATCTTAAACTTTGTACTTCTGGGTCATTCAAGTAACCAGCATCCTTCTGATGATAACGTCTTTGATACCATTCGTCTCTAGATCCAGAATTCTCCTCGGTTAATAAAAGCACTAATAGAACAGACAGATTGAATGGTTACTGACCTTTTTCCAAAGTTGGCTTCCTTCCTACGGCAGTGCAAAGTGACCACTCTGTGTCCCTCACTCCTGACGTCTTGACTAACTGTCCACTGAACCGGGTTGCTGGCCCTCGCCCCCAGAAACGCCACACCATCCTTCAACTTGACCCTGTTGGAAACATCAAAAAGGATCGTACAGTATATGTAATGTATTTTTTTAATTATAGGAAAATTAACGATGATCTATAAACTCTTAAATATATGTTCCATTGTGCAAAATACTTACTACATTTATTTAAAATATATAAAATATAACATACATACATATATAACACACCTTTTGGGAAAAAAAAAAGTATTTCCTGTTCTTGAACAGATTGCAGTTGTTTGCCTTATGCATTATACAGACAGGGAGAGACTAATCAACAGCTCATCTAACACATTGTAAGGTACGGATGTGCTTGTATAACCTCAAAATCAGTTTGAGAGTCACTGTGTTCTGCTTTCTTCACATGTAATCATAACTGTGAGTGCTACAAAAGATCTCTGTTTGGAATATTTTAAAGTCTATTATATATAATATGAAATATATATTAAGTCTATTAAATTGATTAGCAATGCATAACTACTAAATGGGATTGATAAAGGGAAAGTTAACACAAAAAATAAAGTCATTACTTACTCACTCTCATGGAACACAAAATGTGAGATTTTCAATAATTTACTTGTCACTCTTTCGCCTGCAATTGCAATGGGGGCTGAAGATTTCAAAGTTCAAAAAAGACACAAAAGCATTATATAAGTATCATAATTGCAGTTCATACGAATTCTGAACTATATTCAAAATCTTCTGAAGTCATTTGATAGCTTTGTTTGAGATCAAAATTTCACTGATAATCTTCACCTTCAGTGATCTGTTAACTGCTGCTAATGGGAGTCTCTTGAGAAACTGATCAATCTAAATCATGAACGAATCATTGTGAACCAGATCAGGCAAATTACAGAAAAGATCCAAATTAAAAGGACATTTATTCATGAATCAGATACAGCATTACAGCATAAAGGCTCCCCTTGGTGCGTTCGTAGCCAACGTAATCTCATGAGAATACATGTGTATTTTTACGTGAAGTGTAGTTCTACCACACCTACATTAACATACGTTTTCATACTCACTGAAACATACAATACTGATGCATTGACCGCAATAAAACGTAAAATATTTACGTATTGACAGCACTTAAACATAAATTATTTACCTATCCAAATGTGAATGTGTTCCCATGTATGAATATATCGTGGCATTAATGTTTTGATTCGATTGTATTTAATTGTCATAAATACTTTTCTAGTTGCATTAATTAAATGGAGTTTACTCATCTACTTAATATGAAATAATAACATTTCGCTCTGTTTGTGACCTCTGCTGCAAACTTGTTCCGGAGGATTATAATGTTAAACAAGACTGCACTTTGAAACAATAAAATTAATAACATTCCTTTAATCGTTTAACCATTTTGTAATATTTAGTTTGTTTGCCGTGAGATGCAAAAGACGTTTTCAGCTATGCAGCGACTGACAATACAACCATAAGATACACCAAAACAAAACATAATTCACAAAAGACATTAATTGTATTTGTTCGCTGTAATCCAAATCTTTAGAATCCATGTTTGTGAGGAACAGATCCAAATTGAGACATTAATCTATAAAAAAGGTAAAAGGGAAATTATACAGATATTTTTATGATATCAAAAAGGTTTTTAAAGATTTTACTTTTTGTAGCTGTAAAAACTTAATGTTACGTATAAATGTTGCCAATACGTTCATATGTTCACATGTTTCAGCATCTATAAAAACGTACAAAAACTTACTTTTTACAAAATTTTAAATTTGGGGATGTAAAAAAAAAGGAATCGCTAAACAGCCTAATGTGATTATTAAACTTCAAAGCTTCGATATATATAAACTCAGCAAAAAAAGAACTTTTCCATTCTTTTCCATTTTCAGGATACTGTGGAACTGTCCATAAGAAACTAACAGTTTACAGGCAGTAGACCATGGAGATCAAGATTCAATAACTTAGGACATTAAAGGGTTAGTTCACCCAAAACTGAAAATTCTGTCATTAATTACTAACCCTGATGAACGCTGAACGCTGATTCATTGTGCTCCGATGCTTCCTGAAGCATTGTTTTGTAATCGGCCATCACTTTATAAGTCGTTATTTTGGGTTTTTTGGCGCACCAAAAATATTCTCGTCGCTTTATAATATTAATATTGAACCACTGAACTCACATGAACTGATTTAAATATGTTTTTAGTACCTTTATGGATCTTGAGAGAGGAAATGTCATTGCTCCCTATGCAGGCCTCACGGAGCCATCGGATTTCAACTAAAATATCTTAATTTGTGTTCCGAAGATTAACGAAGGTCTTACGGGTGTGGAACAGCATGAGGGTGAGTAATAAATGACAGAATTTTCATTTTTGAGTGAACTAACCCTTTAAAGTGATCATTCTATTACTTTCTACTAACACAAGAAGAAAGATTCCCAGGGTTCCTGATCACCTGTGTGGACATGCCATAGTCCTGCTGCAGGAGGCATGAGGATTGCAGATGTGGCCAGAGCAATAAACTGCAATGTCTATAATGAAAGACGCCTAGTGTAAGACAGTGCTACAGCTGGTCATCTTTGCAATGTGTCAAAATTGTGTAACCACATGTCCCTTCAGAAATGACCTACCGTACTTTTTGTATTCTATTATATGAAATCATTTGATTTTGACATTATTTGACACATTTTCATTTTGCCCCTAAAGCTTTTTAATGCATTCCTAAATTTTTCAACTTGGGAGCACATGTGCTCCTTGGGAAATGGTGCTTTTTTGTCATTTTGAATGAGCAATATCACACTCGTAGCCATGCGGTATGGCTGTATAGCAGCACGGCTGTGATTCGTCCGTAGGCACGAGTGCCGTAGGTAAGCACAGCGTGCTGATATACAGCCATATCGCACGGCTACGAGTGTGATATTGCGTTTATACAACAGTTCGACGGCACGAGTGTGTAAATAAATAAGAACAACAATGGAGTGTCTTTAAAACCCTCTTTTGTGCAGCACTACTTCCTTCCGCCACGGATTCAAATCTCAAGTTGACAGTTGGACCAAGCCTCCGTTACTAAACATCACTTCAGAATAGTGGTGTTCGATTCCAGGTTTTTTGGAGTCGACTCCGACTCCCGACTCCAACTGCTTGAGTCGATGGAATCGACTCCTCTACTCCATTTACTGTACATCAAAACAGGGTTATAAATAAGCCAAGATGGCAGTCCTTACACACTTAATTTATTTTTCCTTGACGTGAAGCCTTAAAATCCCCTCATTAAAACAACACACATTTAGCGAGACTGTCCAAATCAGTCCAATTTAGTGACGATTGATAGCCTATCAATCTTGCTAACTGCCGATACCTAATTTTACCGAGAGAAAAGTCACGAAAAACATCTGTGGTCAAATATTATGTCAGAATTAAATAACGAGAAAGCAGGGATTCTTTAATGAATTCATCTCATTATAATGGTCGGTGGATGGCGCTAAACGCACATGATCATTGTCTTAAAAGTGCTTGGACACGAGAGTTAAAGATACTAAAATTAATGCAATACATAAAATAACAATAATGTACACTTAGTAATGTATTTATGGTTGATGTGAGTTTTTTTTATTTTTTATAAAAAAAACTGTAAACAAGTGAGCGATTCCGGACACAACAACAGAGTCGACACCGAGAGTCGATTCCTGTGCTGGAGTCAACCCCGATGGGGCTATTGATGATAATGGGGCTATTCAGAGTCGAGGAATCAACTCTTTTGGAGTCGACTCCCCATCACTACTTCAGAACTAGTAACGAAGGAAGGTTGAGACCCTCCATTGAAACTCATTGTATTTTGTACAGTATTATTGAGAGAGAGAAAGAGAGAGAGATCGCCTGAGCGAGTATTACCTGTGTCTGAAATAACATTCATTCTTATATATATACATTATAAAAGTCCGTTTGAATGTCCGCTGAGGAAAGCGATCTTGGTATTTGTCCTTTATACAGTTAAGGGAATTTTCCACAATATACAGCGCTAAAACAACTTCCTTTTGCAAAAGTTCTTTTGAATTTAAAAGTCTCTTGTGACTGACTGACTCATTCACTCGTAAAGTTTTGCCACCATCTAATGGCGTATTAATGTAACTTTCACTCAATCCATATTACGCACTAATGGACCCTTTCTCAATACCAAATACAACATATTTATATGAAATATTTATTACACAACAAATTAACAACAATAGCCATTAAAAATGACAAAAGCACCAGTGTGCCCGTGACAGGTTATCAAGTGTGCCAAGCTTGTGCCAAAACCTCGTAACTCTATTGAATCCTCAAACTGTCAGTCAAACCTCATAAATCCACCCCACCTTGTGAATGAAGTGTGCACGCGGTTTGGAGATCTCTGCTTCTTTGCAATGCAAAGATAAAGATCTGATGTTTGAAAAAAAATGTAAAGTGTTTTCTTTGCTCAAGAAACACTATGGGCCCTATAATACACCCGGCGCAATGCGACGCAAGGCGCAGCGCAAGTGTGTTTGCTAGTTTGCGTCCGGCGCCATGGGCGTGCTGGTCTAAAAAAGAGGTGTGTTCAGGCGCATTGCTATTTTAAGGAGCTGAAAATAGACTGTGCCATAGACCAACTCAAACCTGGTCTAAAGTCAATGGCGCAATATTTTTTTGTTAGAGCGCGTTGGTAGAAACTGCGCCTCTGGGCGCGTCCACAGTGCGCGCTGACTTTGCTTATTACACACAGGGATGCGCATCACACAAACATGCCAAATATTAAAAACAAAAGGATTACAGTGTAAAAGAATATTATTGTGTAGGCTACATAAATATAAAAATGTAATGATGAATAGTCATTGCGTGTATTAGAATTAAGCTACCTATTTTCAATTCAGCCTATTACTACTTATAATGATGAACGAAATTGGCTAATTAATTGAACAATCGTGCCAATACACACACATATATATTAACTGACTCATCGCGCGGAGCTATTTGAAAGCCTGCATCCAACGCAGACGACTGAAAGATTGACTGGACACTTAACAGGTTATTTCAGCTTTTCCGCCAACAAATTCCGACATGTAAATATCAATCCGCCATGGCGCGAGCGCATCTCGCTCTTAAAGGGAATGGGAGATGACACTCTGATTGGTTTATTGAACGTTACGCCCATTACTCATTAAGAGAATAGGGACAACCCATTTCAAAAATGCGCCCCGGCGCACGGACCGTTTTTCCGTCGTTAAAATAGCAAAAGTGGATTTGGACACGCCCTGAGTGCACCTGCGCCATGCGCTTTACACTTTGCGTTTAGATCGTTAAAATAGGGCCCTATGTCTCATGTTTTGTGTATTTGAAGAGCGGAGAAGAGTCTTCGTCTGATATTTCCCGTCTAGTTGTAGCCAATATGCTATGCTATATATATAACGTTAGAGGATGTAAGTTGATTATATTAAATTATCAAATTTAACATAGCACAATTCTACTTGCTCTGGAACAAGTAATAGATTAATGAGACCAAATATTGCACGTTTTATGTACCCAAAATTCATTAAGTTTCATGTTTAACCACTATAAGAGCCAGCGGCAAATCCCCGAAGCACTGGCCGAGATGAAGCTGTTCTCGGCGCGAGCACGAGCACTGAACGGCCGTTGCAAAATAGGCGCTATGATTAAATATAAGTCACATAATTCAGGTCTAAACAACTACATTCTCGCCTAAAAAACTCTTAAAACTACAGTTCGTGGTACAACAAGTGTAGTATTCGCAAAAATGGATTTGCTCGGCCGCCATGACAGTCGCTTCTAGCGGCGTGATGCAAACAGTGAAAAGGTAGGACTGCTTTTATCACTGAAATATCGCACGGCTATCAGCCAATCAGATTCGAGAACCAGAAAGAACTGTTGTATAAAGCTTAACAACCCCGGTAATCATTCAATTTCATTATATTAAAGAGAGTGGCAAGGATATTCTTCAGAATATCTTCTTTTGTGTTCCTCAAAAGAAAAACAGTCATACAGGTTTGGAACCACAAAAGGGTGAGTTTAAAATAAGCATTGTGTGAAATATCCCTATTGTTCACAGTCTTAATGAAACGGCACAATGTATTCTTGCACATGTCCCATGTTGTTCTAAACATCCAATACCCGCATTCAGCCAATCAAAGACAGGATGCCGAAGACAGGCTGTAGTGCAATTCAAAAGCAGAAAATAATGGAATTGATGTTATCGCTAAGACCCAGACCAAATGCAATTAGAAACAGTCATGACGATTGTATTTTCTCCTTCCAAATCTGTTTGTTTTGCTTTTTTCTTTCTTTCTTTCTCTCTCGCTCTCTCTCTTCCCTTTTTTGTCAGCATTTGTATGTAAAATAAAATACATAATGGCAAATAAAGCCAAGTGTTGTAATACTAACCTGTACACAATTCAGGACCCCATGTACTATAAAAGCTCCACTGGTGGCAACAAAATTACATGCATAGAAGACTGCTATGAACACAATTGGAGAATAGTTTGAACAAACACGAGAAGAAAAACTAATTCCCTCTAGAAAAAAACATCTTGCTTTCCTTTTAAAATTCCTTTTATAAGCTGCAATCATATTTATCAATCAATTCTTTTCATAAAGGTTTTTCTATATACAGTACCAATCAAGGATCTCTGATAAACACATCTAAATGTGATGACTTTAGCTTGATATTTAAAGGTCACTCTGTGGCTCCACTGACAGTGACTACTTTTTAGAAATACACCACTTCTGAAACATTGAATGTGTATATCTGTTTGTAATGTTGAATACTGCAAACATAGCTGAACGCTACCTTGAACACTTTACATAGTAGTGCAAGAGACTGAAGCACGTGTACCTTATATATTCTCAGTTGCTTTTCATGGATTTCCTGCTGCTAACATCATTTGTAACAGAATATTTGTAAATGCTCGTGACCCTGGATCATTCAGACCGCTTGTACTGTGAAGCTGTTTAATCACTGCAGGTATATTCTGAACATTATGTGGCGTTTGGGTCATATCTGCTTAATTAAATACAGAAACACACATATGCATTTATAAAAGCAATGTATAGTTCCCTTTCGTGGGAACTATAGACGCTACGTCAGTTGACGTGATGGGAATCCTCTGCATTTTTGCGTTCGTGAAGCACCACTGTATCCAACCAATGAGAGAGAACGTGACGTCATAGGCGGGCGACGTCGCGGACTATAAAGCACGCCCGGAAACAGAGAACGCTAGCTTCTGTTGTCTTCAGTAAGCGCTACCTGTATCTTGTCTGTCTTATTTACTGTTGTTTGTCTTGCAAAGCACAAAAACACGAAAAAATGAAGGAACGTTTCATTAAGTGTGTGCCTCCCTGTCCGCGATTCATCGTGGCAGGGGACACACATGAGATGTGTGTGAAGTGCCTGGGGGTTGAGCACGCACAGGCAGCTCTCGAGGGGGCTGTCTGTGTGCACTGTGAGAGGCTCACTCTCAGGGCACTTGCAATGTTGAGTGTTCCCCGCTGGTCTGGTCCCGCTGCTGCCGAGGCACAGCGTAGACTGCACTCGTGGGGTTCACAAATGGATCTAACAGAGGGGGGAGAGACGGGCTTTGCCTTATCGCTCCCCTTACCTGCTAGATCCAGTGTCTCTCCTTTGGTGGCGGAAGCACGCGCTGCGGTTTCTTCCCCCCGAAGAGAGGCACCGATACTGAATGTATCTTCCTCCGAGGAGGTTGATATTGAAGGTATCGAGGAAGGAGATGAGGGACCGTCATCCTCATCTCCAGCCCATGAGGAGCTTGCTGAGGTAATGGCCCGGGCAGTAGAAAAACTCAATATAAGCTGGCCCGTGGAGGAAAGCGTTCCAAAAATAAAAAGCAAACTAGACGAACGCTTCCTCCCAGCAAGGTCACTGCCTCAGCGTCGGGGACTGCCGTTCTTTCCCGACCTCCACACCGAGGTGTCGAGGTCGTGGAATAGACCCGTGCAGTACCGTGTCTTCAGCCCACAGACATCCATGTACAGCAATATTAATGGGCTGAAGCAACACGGTTATGGGGCGATGCCTCGGGTTGAAGAGACGCTTGCGAGCTATCTCTCGCCCGAGTCTGCATCGTCCCTGAAAGCCCCGACATTGCCCACCAGACCGTTAAAACAGACATCGAATCTGGTGGGCAAGGCTTACTCGGCAGCAGGTCAGGCTGCGGCATGTCTGCACACAATGAGCATACTACAGGCATACCAAGCTGATCTGCTGGGGGAGATTGATGAGAGTGGGGAGGTCACGTTTGAGACCATACAGGAGCTGAGGAGAGCCACAGATTTAGCTCTCCGTGCCACCAA
>RJVU01035392.1:6283616-6294135 GCA_003731715.1 Anabarilius grahami
GAAAGTACACAAAATCGTGCCTGGCAATGTGATACCATTGCAGAGACACTTGGGCTGAATGTAGAGTGGATGGAGCAGGGTGCACACAGCACTAAAGATGAGGACTACAACGCGCCATGCTGTCGGTCACTTATCTTTATGTGTCTGATACAAACTGCATCAAATTTGACCATCTTCATTCCAGTTTTTAACAGGAATATACCGTATATATATATACACACACACACATACATATATATATATATATATAATATACATTTCAGTTAGTGTGCAGTTCTTAGTATGCAGTAGACAGCACGACACTTCACTAGGTTTTGAAACAGAACATGTATTATCACAAGAACCTAAACCCAACAGCAGATACCCAACATTTCAAAACCGTTTCTAAGTCTTGTATTGACCCCATCTCATGCTTTGCTGACAGATGCCAACTGCAGCTTTGACAAGTGTGCGGATGAGGGATTGAAAAATGCATTCCTACAGGCACACACGTGCTGATATTTTTGTATAGAAAGTTCAGCTAAAGTGATTACCAGTTCCTTGTGACTGAAACCGTCTGACGGTCTTATTAATGGTGCATTAGAGCAGTCAGTGCTAGAAGCAGAACTATCATCGAACAGACATTGAATGAGTGACGCTTTATAAAGGGGTCACAGATATTGTCATGACAACGTCTGTATGGTCCAGGTCACGTAACCTCCATTATGGCAACAGATTTGGACGGGCATCACATGTTGGCGCAGATTCCTGTTTAAAAGTTGCAATTAAGTATGACAAAACAAAGATTTGGAAGAGATATATCCATGAAGTCATCGTCACAATAGAAGCCAAAGAGAGAGTGAATAAAAGCCAGGGCAGCATCTGCTCGGGTAAATATGAAATCATGCTATTACCAAAATGGCATGAAATGCGTGGAAAGGTAATAAAATGTCACTACAGAAGGAAAAAAAAAAGATAATTTCACTGCTTTTTTTTTTTATTAATAGATTTTTCCATTACTGTGCAAAATGAATAGCAGACTTTTGCTAAGATTACATTTAGGACCTAGAAATGGGCGCTAAGCCAACCTGCCTCATCTTTGTGTCATTTTTTAAACTTTTTTTCCCTCCTCTCTGAGGAATGAAATGACAGGAAATATAAACAGTTTTAAAATAGAAGGTTTTTTCATGGTCATCCTGTAATTAAACTGGACTAGTGGAAAGAAGAGAGAGGAACAGGGCCAAATTATTCATTGATAGAAAAAATTAAGTGAAATAAGATGACGACAAAGTCAGAGATGAAAAATAACAATTGAAAGCCTTTCATGACACAAACTACTGAACCAGTGCACAGAGGACTCAATGCCAAAATAGTGTCAAAAGCCTGTCTAACCTACCTGTAAAACCCCCATGATGCAATAACTTAGATTCTCTGCAACTTGCATACTGCCGAACATCAGATGGGAGTAAAAATTTAAGGATGATTGAAAATATAAGCATGTGGAGCAGAAGTTAGTCCTCATTCAAACTTGATTTTGTGCAATGTTAAAGGGATAGTTCACCCATTTACTCATCCTCAAGTTGTTCCAAACCTGTATGAATTTCTTTCCTCTGCTGTACATAAAAGAAGATATTTTCAGCAACCAAACAGTTGATGGGCCCAACTGATTTCCATATTTTATTTTATTTTATTTTTTCCCCTCCATACTATGGAAGTCACATATTATTACACGTATTCTTCAAAATATCCTCTTTTGTGTTTATTCATAATTCATACAGATTTGGAACAACTTTTTTTATTACAGAATTTTCAATTTTGGGTGAACTTTCCCAAACATAATCTAAAATGTTGGCGAAAGCACATATCCAACTCTAAAGTCGATATGTGTATTAGTTGGTCTTTTTTGTAGGACAAACAAACTAATATGTTTTCTTGCCAGGGGAATAGAAAATATACAGCCTTTCCATGCTCTTACAGGAGTTTTGGGACAGATGCCCAGTAAATCAATTCAGAAATGAGGTCACAACAAGTCAGGAAGTGGTATGAGGTCTACTCTAATCAGTGCCACTTCAGGCCAATCCTTTCTATATTGGCCACCTTTGTTAACATAAGTCTTTCCTGACCTGGGTTTGATGCCAAGCCGATCAAAAATTACAATTCATGTACGAGATTCTGGGTTAAGGTGGATCATCCCATAAAGATCCAATATTTAGATGGCTTTTGGAGAGTTTAAAGGGATAATCACAAACCGCTACAGGAGAGATTACAGAATGACCAATGAGATGAACAAACCAGCTAAATAGCCTACAGAAGGCCTATTTGTGTGCATACATAGCCTTCAGTCTAGAGCAACGGAGTACTCATTTTATGAAAAAAAAAAACTTTGTGACTGCTTCTAAGACGTAACTTCGTGAAAGAGGATTAAATATGGTTTAGTTGTAGAGTGTTTCAGCATTTCAGAGTAAAAACAGCAAAGCATTGCAGGAGATTATGGCAAATCTGATTACCATTATTTTACTTGTTCTGCTTATGCAAAATTTCATTTGGAATAAGTCTTTAACCTTGACTTCTGTCAGTGCTTCAGAGAGCAAAGAAATGTAAAAAATGCATTTCAAAGCAGAGACCATTTTGCAGAGCATCAGTGCTAAGAAGATGCAAATGACAAATCAACAGACAGAGATATGCAAATGACGTTGATCTAAAGTCATTACCACAACAATTAGTCTCTGCAATCATCAAAATATTTCAATAAGGATGGTTACAACTCATTGACTATTCATTATGTTCTCTAATTAGATCATAAATTGTAAAGATATACGAGCATGAGCGTTTGACAGATATTTCTGGTGAGGAAAACAGTACAGCAGAATTCTTTAAGCATGCATTAATAAAAGTCAAAGTGCAAAAACGCCTGAAATAAAAGCTGTTTTCTAAGCAATATGTACTCTGAAACTCAATGCTCCTTATTCATTAATACATAGAAGTCACACTCCACCCAAAGTAACCCGGTGACCCGAACGCACACAACACAAATCTAACAATATTTGAAAATAAGTGCCTGAAGGGAAAAAATTAAGCAGCGATAACAGCAGTAATTCTGCGGAAAATTCATAAAATTAGATGAAAAAGTGTTTTCAGACAACCCAATTTAAGCCATTACTGTTTGCTAACGATAAACTGCTTGGTATTTTAAGATCATTTGTTCAACACCTACGCAATCTGCCATGGGTGAAGAGAGACACTGACAGACACAGTTGTTTCAGTGTTGGGTGATTCTCTTACATATCCTGACAATGGAGCAATGCCAAAAACACTTTAGCATGCCCTGAAAATAAATGCCTTCTAAACTTAACTAAATTGCCTGTAGTGTGTTTACTTCTTTTTATCTTTTTCTCATGCGCTTAAATTACAAGTAAAATTTTCTTCTGCTGACGGCTACAACTTTCTTTTCCCCCCATCTTGGCATACCTGTGAAGCTTAAGAAAACCCAAAGCACACTCCATCTTTTAAAGCATAATTTGCTAATAATGTTCCTCAAGCTGTATAAAATAAACATCATTTGTACATGGAGAACAACAGGGATTTCTGGATAAATGTTCCTAAATGGTACAAGGCCAAAATGTCCCTTCTCCTTGATCTGATGAAATAAACAGCAGTTGGTTGTGCATCCTGCTTATGGCAGTGGGGAATGATTTTTTGTAAATCCCTGGACACATATATTTGTTATATTCCATTTTATTATTTGTTAATGGCTCAGTGGTGCTGGGAGTAAATCAATTTGAGCTGATCTTTAAAAGCCAACGCATCAGTGAGCACATTAGCCTGATTTGCACTTCATTACGTGCACTGATGGGCAGTGCTGAACAATCACATCAGCAGGTGCAGAGCAGAGTGGAGGGAACCCAAGCAGGTAGAACAGCGAGAGTGAGTGTGTGTGTGTGTGTGTGTGTGCGTGTGTGAGCATGTGCGTGTGTTGCACAAATAATTGCCTTTTTAGAAAAAGATGCAAAAGGTCTGCAGAGAGCTATAGTGGGTGTTTCACTGTTCTTTTCACCATTAAAAAGTGTAAAGGAGTGCTTGAAAACAGAAAAATGCATTTTAAAAAAAATGTTTGCTTTTCTGAAATGTGTCATCCTTTTGGTGTGCTTGCAATTCTTCGAGGATTGCTTTGGGATTTTCTATCTGGAGTTGCTGTGACGCTTTTAGATTTCTTATTGATTTGCCAGGCAAACTTTTATACAGAAAACAAGATAAAAGTGCATCAGTTTCAACATCTCTATTCCTAGATAATTTCCTCATTCCCTTCTAAGATGTGACCCTCTAATGTTGGAAAAACAAATTGAAATTAACTTTTGGTATTTTAACATCAACTGTTGCATCTAAATCTTAGTCCAGTTAAGATTCAAATGCAATCATCTAAAAGAAAAAAAAAAGAAGAAAAAAAAACGCAAATCAACCGAATTTGTTTTCCAAACCGCAGATAATGACACGAGGCAATTTATTTGTTTCTGTCAGCACATAAAATTGTCACTGGCTGTCATTTTTCATGCATTAAAAGAAATATATAAATTAAAGGGTTAGTTCATCCATTAAAATTCTGTCATTAATTACTCACCCTCATGTCGTTCCAAACCTGTGAGACCTTCGTTCATCTTCGGAACACAAATTAAGATATTTTTGGTGAAATCCAAGAGGTATATTACTCGTCCATAGACAGCAATATAATAACCACTTTCAAGGTCCAGAAAGGTACTAAAGATATCGTTAAAATCTCAGTCCAGTTAGGATTCAAGCGCAATCATCTCAAAAAATATATATATATATATAAAAAAAAAAATGAATTTGTTTTCCAAACCACAGATTATGACACAAGGCAGAGCGAAAAGATTGGGTTAACATACATTATCCGCAAATATTTAATATTGACAACTGGAAAGCATATTATTGAGCTAAAAATGCACTTAAATAATAAGAGAGTGTTCATCTAATTTATATACTGTTACGTTACAGAGGGGTCGGACACAGAGATGTACAAGTAGTGTTTATTAGAACCAGTGAGCATAGACAGCAGTGCAGGAGTGAAGTGATGATAATAATGATGATGATTGAGATGAATAGAGATAGTTACAGTCCTTTCTGTTTTCAGAAGAATGAGTCTTTGGAATTGCTGGAGCTGGAGATCGCTGGAGACAAAGGAGCACTCACACATGGACAAGGAACACACTGGGAGAACGGGATACACTGGAGACAGGTAAGTAGAGAGCGGGGAGTCCTTGAGGTAAGCATACACATAAGTATCTGCGAACGAGACCGGACATGAAGTGCTGTGTGTGAGTGCTCTTTGTAGTGGTGCTGATGAGTGCGTTAATGACGTGCAGGTGGCGTGATCAGTATTCCGGTGATTGAGTGCATTGTGATTGGTGGATGGTGGAGCCTGACGTGTCTGTGACATATACGTTTGTTTCGGGTTGTCATTTGCCAAATCTTATTTGAATCTTGTGGGGAAAATTATATTAATGCACATTAATAGTTCACGCAAATGAGGCAGGATATACAAAAATCCTTAAAATAATCTCTTAATTGAGCTTATCATTTTGTAAAACCCTAAATAGAATTAGCATTTTCACGCAATGGGTTCCCTTGGGAATTTGTTTTTTTCTATAGTGGTTTTCCGTTTAGTAAAAGGTCTGGTTAACATGACTTGAAGAGCATTTCTATTTTCTTCAACAAAACAAAATTAAAATAAATTCAAAATTACTTTTACTTATTTTTAATTTTTTTCTTCATATTTTTCCTTTCACTTGAACAAATGGTTTAATACGAACGTTACCAATGTGGTCCTTATCTAGTAACTAGTCAGCAATTTGCATTTTTAAAGCACACAACGGTTTAAAAACTCACATTTAGGGTATGGATGTATGTAATTTTCTGTTGTAGAACAAAATGTGAAAGTCTCTTAAAGTGATGTCAACCACAGACCTAATTTTACTCAAATTGAAAAAACAGCTATTCCAAAAAACCATTAGAAATTCCAGAGGGACCCCATTGCGAATCAGCCTTCCGGGTTGGCCTACAAATTGACGCCATGACTAAACATCTCCATTTATGTCAAACACAAAAGTTATATTCAGGTAAAGAATTCATGTTTGGAGGTCACAATGGATGTAAGCATAAGTATTAGAACCGCTCTCTAAACAACCTTCAGCTTCTGCAGACAACTCATTCCCACAGTGACCACCTATAAAGTCCTATTATCACATTAGACAAGTGTGTTTGTGTTATGGGTCTGGAAGCAACTTTGCGAACGGTGTCAGTGTGGATCTACTAGCGAGAGTCAGAGGACGACATCACCTCTCTGGTGGGTCACAGTTGGCTGATCTCTCTCCCCAGGGGCCGACCTCTCTGCTGAGAAAGGCATTAGACGAAGGGCCGTGGGCAGCTGTGGGTTTTAACAAGATAGCTGGCTTCATTTGAGCATGTGTTGCTTATTCGCAGCTGAAATGCTCTCAGCGCAGCTTATGTTTGACATATTTCCCCCTCTGCTACTGCATATTTACAGAGGCCATTGAAAACTCCTCAAGGGCATGACAGGCAATGTGGGAGAGTATATTTGTAGCCTTCAGCTTTACTGTAATCCTGAGATCTCTGCCCAACTTCACGCCCTTGGTATCAAAAAACACACGGGTAAAACAGCTCCTCCAATATATCAAAAAATACTTCGGAATCACTTATAATACTCACACAGCATTAAAATTGCCCATGGATATACTACTACTTTTAATATTTCTTTAGACTCGCTCTGAAGTGCCTTAATATTAAAGTGCTTTTTCATGAAACATCAAACCGGAGCTCCTCTTAGATTCTCATAAACTACCGATCGCTGTTGTTTGTGGGAATATTTCAATGAAACCGCATCTGAAGGTCCAAAATCATGAGTCTGTTGTGTAGCTCATATAATGAAGATTCATGCTATATACACTTTCTCATGAACTCGCTACAAACAAGATAAACAGTAGAGATGTTTATAGTGTCATGAAACCCCCAAACTCCCAAGAACGAGGGAGAAATGTGGAAGAACATTTAAAAGGTTCATTATTGGACCTATGGTTCTGTGTATCAGAATAATTCCTCATGTCATTGAGTTCATGATCAGACGTACGGCTGTATCAGTGTCCTTATTTGCACATATATTTCATTTGAAGAAGACATGATTAAATGTATGAGCATACACGGTGCTGGTTCATGTTTAGAGCACTAAAGGATGTGAAATATGTCCATAAAAATTTGAAGCACGCTTACTCCAGTCCTTATATGATGTTTGATCTGTGTTGCAAGCGTTGTTAAACTCATTGAGGCATTCTGCGCAGAAACATGTTTTTTGTGTTGTTTGAATTATTAGCTGTGATGCGATATCATGCATAATACAGCGCAGTGATGGGGATACAAGAGTTCATTCTCATGAATAAGGGTGTACTCACACTAGGCACGGTTGCCTTGAACCGAGCCCAAGCTCGGTTGTCCCCCCTTCCAAATCCCCCGCTGGCCTGCACTCACATTGCCCTTAACGTTCCGAGCTGGAGCACTCTTACGTCATAAACGATGCAACTTTTTGAATGGAAGAAAATGGGAAGAAATGCACTTTCGCTAAGATACTGCCTAATATATTTATCATTTATGCCACACAGCGATTTTCTCTTGCACATATCAAAAAGGCAGCTGACGTTAATGGAGGAATTTGCAGCTTTACTCGCAAACTACAATTCCTGTTCATCAATAAGGTGAGAAACAGACCTGTTATAAACCCAAATACACTCGAATTAATTACATGAATTGATAAGTGTACTATCAGAGTAGTAATAAAGACGTTTGCCGTAGTAATGATGACAGTAGTACACACAAAAGTAGCAGCAGTTCTGTGCTCCGGCACGGTTAGCGCTCACACTGCATGTGAACTGCGCTCGAGCCCAACCGAACCGTGCTCTGGCCCACCTCTTCCAAGCGGGCCAGGGCCGGCTAAACGAACCGCACCCAGGCACGGAACGGAGCGATCACACTTGTCAAACGAACCGGGCTTTGGGGGTCAAACGCGCTCGGGCACGGTTCAGAGCGCCTAGTGTGAGTACACCCTAAATGCAGAGAAGTGCTCAGAACCGGATAACATAGAATTGTGCCTCTCCAGCCCCAGCAGCCAATCACAAACTCCGGAGTCACGCTTCGACGTCAGATTCCGTGACGTTGCTTCGTATTTCCTTTTCAACCTGGAAGAACGAAATTGTTCAGAAAAATGCAAAAATAACCACTTCTTGATTACATTTATGAATGCTATATTTTTGAATGTTATAATGGAAGCAAGCTTTAGTATCATACCGGCATGAGGGTGAAAAAGCTTCTCGAATAAATCATGAATACTTCCGTATCACATAATACTCACACAGCATTAAAATTGCCCATGGATGTATTACGGCTTCTTTTAATATTTTTTGGAATTGCTCTGAAGTGACTTAATATTGAAGTGCTCTTTCATGAAACATCAAACCAGAGCTCCTCTTACTTTTTCATACACTACTACTCGCTATTGTCTGTGGGACTGTTACAGTGGAGTCCAATTGGACCACATCTAATGGTCCAAAACAGTTGAGTCTAATGTGTAGCCCGTAGGTAAAAAGGCATGATGAATCGCACCACACACGCAGGATTAATTTTTCTCATTAACGCCGAGCTGTGAACTGGAGCTACGCATGACCGCACAGGAAGCATAGAGGGTCTATGTTTAAACATGGACGGCACTTGTTAAGGATTACATCGGCTGCAGCTCATTTTATGGCCAGGAAACCACCTATATCTCCATGAGAAGTCAGTGAGTCAGACTACTGGGATATGAGAATTTTTTAGAGCTTATTACAAGTCCTAATTTTAAAAGCATGGCAAGAAGCCATTTTTGCACTACCGTTCTAACTGATACAGCTTCTCTGATATCTGAAATAGTACGATAAAGAAATGTACCGTATCATAAGTTACCATATAAAAAATCTACATTCAGAGGAGATGCAAACAGTTAACAATTAAAAAGGCAAAAGAGAAAAATCACTTAACAGTTGCAACACTTTTACATTTTGCATGCAAAAAAAAAAAGATGTTTGTGTACATTTTCTATCTACAAGACTTTTTTCAAAAACATGAAACATCTTACCTTCCTAACCTCAAGGACTGAAATCATGTCATGCAAATCACATTCAACACAATTTTTTGGTTCCTGCTAGTAAATAGAGCTGACAGAGCAAGAATCCCAGGAGACATTCGGAAAAAAGAAAAAAACAGGGACAGTGAGAAGCAGAAGTATGTGTTTTGTGCATGAAACACCTTCTTGTTTTGTTCTTGGCTATTCTTCACAGAGAATTATAAGTTCAGGTGGAGCTCAGCGGTCACAGACCATTTTGGGTTTCTCATTCTTTTACAAAAGTCTACAGTTTTTTTTCTTTCAAATGAAGAGGGTTCACTGTAATCTGTTATGGCTTTGTATGCACGCCTTATAAATAGTATTTTTTAACACTTTTGCAACCACAGAGATTAAACCATCATATGGTCATCAATGCATGTCCTGTTATCTGATGATTCTGGGATTATTGGACCTGACAAGAGATCCCCCCCACGAGCTGATCAAGGATTAGCCACCCACTACACACTCTTCCAGAAGCTTCTGAGGGCTTTGCTCCAAATCGCATGCTTAAAGCGAGAGATAAAGGCCAAACCTCCTAACCAGGCTCAGTGAAGCTGATGGCCAGAATGAGGTCATTCCCAAGCCTCAAAGCATACACCAATACCCATCTAAGGAAACAACACTATTAAAGGGGACATAACACACAGTTTATGCCAAGCTCATGTTAATCTTGAGTACCTATAGAGTAGTATTGCATCCTTCATACCTCTGAAGAGACTTTATTTTTATCAGATTGATAAAAGACAGATACAGCTGTACCGATTCTTTCCGAAAACAGTCAGAGGCGTGCCGTGGGCGGAACTAAAGAGTCACAAGCACGCAATACATCATCACATTATCCCTGGATAACTTATGATTCACTATTCGTTAGTGTTGTTTACATTATATGCACTTACAAACAAACACACTTGTACAACTTCGTTGCTGCCCTGGAAAACAAACTGCATCCACTGTTCCCTTAATGCTGGATTCTTTGGAAAGCTGAACAAGGTAATCTTTCCCTCACAACAGAAAACACACTTATTTGGTGACATTGTTGATTTTGTGGTCTAAAAACAAAATGACAAATCTTTCTTGAGCAAGTCCAGTGCAGCGCTGCTGAAGCACGTTGATGGGCGAGCTCTTGCTCTCGCTCTGGTTGATGTGTGCATGCGGTCTTCCGGGAGAAGTGTCCATACAAGGAATTCTGCCCTTTATGGTGTCATACAGGGCCAAACTCGAAAAAAAAAAACTTTCTGAAACTTATACGAACCCTGTATTTGGTAAAGAAATACTCTGTCATACATCCAACTAGTTTTTTAGTTGGATGTATGACAGAGTATT
>RJVU01035392.1:6294198-6319376 GCA_003731715.1 Anabarilius grahami
GTGAAGAGTACGGGAGGTAATTAATTTTGTTTCGATGTCTGTAACTCAGTGGCTTCTCTTTTTTTGGCACAGGCATGCACCTAAAACTTTAATATAGTATTCCCAAATTTATCATCTAAAAATTATTAGCCTCCTATATGGCAAACGCAGAGTCTCGTTCCCTGTTCTCAGGGAACTATGGTTACATACGTAACCTGAGACGTTTTGAAATCTAACATTAGTACTACCATAAATAAATAAATAAATAAATAAAACAACTTAATCAATGTCAAATAAAAATACAAAGAGTGTCATCTACTAAATGGGTTGTAGCACTAGTAGAAATTAAGCAAATTTAAAAACAGAGAAAGTAATTTTAGATCTATGTAACGGGCTGAAATTAGCGTTTATAATTAAACATCCAATATCTGTCAATAAATATTCAATATTGACCCATACGGTCAAATTGCATTCATATAAACAGAGTCTATATAAGTAAGTCACGTTAACCAATAAATGGCCATTATTAGAAATGTATACCCTACCATTCAAAAGTTTGGAGCCAGTAAGTTTATTTATTTATTTAAATTTTACATTTATTTAAATTTTTAAATGACTGCTTTTATTTAGCAAGGATGCATTAAATGTGTCAGTAAAGACATTAATAATGTTACAAAGGATTTCCTATTTAAAGCTATTATTTTGAACATTGAACTTCCACAAAAATATGAAGCAGCACAACTTTTTCAACTTTGGTAATAATAAGAAATGTCTCGAGCACCAAGTCAGTATATTAGAATGATTTCTAAAGGATCATGTGGCACTGAAGACTGGAGTAGAAATGCTGAAAATTCAGCTTGGCCATCACAGGAATAAATTAAATTTTTACATAATTAAAATAGAAAACAATTATTTTAAATTATAATATTATTTCACATTATTACTGTTTTTACTGTATTTTTGATCAAATTAATGCAGCCTTGGTGAACAGCCTTGGTATTGTAAGATATTTCTATCAAAAATTTTAAAACATATATATTATTTTGTCCAAAAAAACACATAAAATGCATTAAAAACTAAAATCAACTTTTTTTTCGAAATCAAATCAATGTTGTGATTAACTGAATTTAAGAGGACAAAAAAATTTGAAATAAAAGTAAACTTTATTTTTGAAGTTTCAGGTGACTTTGTTGTAAAAGACTACTATGGACAACAATTTCTCTTTCTGGGAATAAGTCTGGTTCTTCAAGTCAAAAATAAACAGCTTTACTTAACAGTCAGCCTGCTGTGAACTGCAGGGAGGAAAAGCGAGAAGCGTCTGAGCGCAGCGCTGACCATCCACAGCACTCAATGTTAGTCATACTGATTAGGGTTTGGTTTAACGAACTACCACACAACGAGCCCATCAGAGAGAGGCAAAAGCGGCCATTCCTCCCAAGACGCCCAGGGTCTGTGCAAAACATGTGATGAGGCGAAGTGAATAATAATTAAGGAAAATAATCATCTGGTGCCTTCAGTCAAATAATGACAGCCACCATGCTGAAAGCAGGTTGAGAGATTCATGGGTGGGGATGCATTAAAAATCATTACCAAGAAATGCGCGCACTAGGATTATTCGCTGCGGGCAGCCGCTGATTGCTTTGTGGAGGGAGCCTGTGCGGCAAGCAAATCAAAATGGAGCTTGAGAGCGAATAAGTTTCCCCTGTGCACAAATCACTAATTACTTATTAATGGCCAGATGAAGAGAGTTGGTGCCTTCAAAGTAAACATGTGCCAGCGACCCTGGAGGGGCAGAAGGAAATTGGGAGGAATTGCTCTGTAAACTGTAATGGCAACTAATCAAGTTCAGTGGCTCCAATACATCGGTGAAAAGGCCAATTCATAGCCCTTTCTCTAAAGGGAAACTGAAAATAAATGCATAGAACAATCTCTGTGTGTGTGTGTGTGTGTGAGAGAGAGAGAAAGAGGGGGGCAAACAGTGGATGAAAGAAACACCATTTCAGGAACATCATGAAGAAACACATATTTTTGTCCATTTGGATAAACTGTCTCTTAAAGAAAAAAAGTGTTATGTCAAAAGTTTATTAAAATGTGCATAAATGTGTTCTTCTATTCTTCACAGTTACCCAAAGTACAGTGATTGGATTATTAAACAGAGGACAATGGATCTACAGAATTGCTGTACTTGAGTACAACAGTGTGAAAAATGCATTATGGACGGCCTTTCAATCAGCTATTTAAACATAAATCTTTTGCTTATTCAAAATGTCAATAAATAATGTGTGCACATGGCTATTAAAGTGAAATGCAACAATTACATTCACCGTCATTCATTTATTTGACACACCTTCAAATTCATGTTTATGAACCAGTCAAATGACAGAGGCAATCAACTTTTGGTCATTTGTACCAATCAGAATGGTGAAATTGTACTAAAATCGGATAAGGAAAAATATCTCTTCTACAGCAAAATAAGAAATGGTCCATGAGGAACGATTATTCATTTGCATGTATTAGCATATATTCCACTGGGACATGCAGAAACGAGTAAGATTGTTTAGTCAAAATTACAATACAGCAGGGGCTATTTATCTTTTGAGAGGTTGTTCATTTGTTCGTGAGGGAAGCGCGTTTCCATTTGCATTATGAATCAGGTATAAATCCCATCTCAACATGTTACTGCTCTCCAAACCGCTAATGAGGCAAAAAAAAGTGCAAGGAAGTGCAAGCTCCAAATACATTGGCCTGAGAATTAAAACCATGAACTTAAAAGCATGTTCATCACCAATAAACATTACAATCTTACAATCAGGAGTTCTATACTCAGGGAAAGATTAAAGATATTGGTTGATTAGAATTTTAAGAGTGGCTGTATTATGTAATCTGAAAACTCGTTTAAAAATAATATCTTTAAAAATAGTCGTCTATTTCAGAGCAGGGTTTTTTTTTTTTCAGAGCATCTCTTTTCTCTTGAAAAAATAGGAAAAACATGAATGAAAAGGCTTTAATTCCTGGGTGAACTGCTACTGCAAAATATTTAATTCTATTATTATTAGGATAAATATAATTTTTAAATACTTTTTTATTTCTATGACGACAATAATAATATTTTATATATTATTGAACATTTATCTAAATGTACTTATTTCATGTATTTTATTTATTTATTTATTTATAGATTTTCGTTCACAAATTACTTGCAGTAGCAGTTCACCCACGTATGTAAACCATTTCATCCATATATATGCTGCAAAAAACAGGAAGGTACACTTTAAATATCAATCTACCAGTACATAATGTATTCATTTGCAGGCCATACTGGAGAACGTCTGGCAGTCAGATGTGATTCTCAGGAGCTATTCTGTTTTACCCTGATTGTGTTAGGCAGGGTAAAGCTGATCAGGGAGCATTTTTATCCCTAGGCTGATGATAAGATGAGGAGATCTGGCTCCAACAGCACCAGCGACACGACCGGTTTGAACCTTATTCTGCTGCCCATCGTACCCCCCCTCCCTCCCTCCAGCACCTACACAACACATCAACAGCCAGGGACCCTAGAGAAACAGCCATATCAGCAGCACTCAGCTGGTCACTATTTAAAAAAACTGTTTGGTTGGAACTCGGAGTGCAGCCCAAGCCGAGAACAGAGCAGTGCCTATCTCCAGGGGTTGAGGGGAGTTGGAGCCATCACAAAGACATTTAGGCATCAAGTAGAGGAAAGGCAAAAAAAAAGAAAGAAAAAAAACTCTTTATATAGGATCTTATCACCACTCTGTATGAGCACAGGAGGAACTACAGAGGAATCACCATCAATGAACGGTTTCCCACAGCACAACATCACCCAAGATATCACAAACGTACTTGCTTTTGAAGACTAAACTTCTTCTTTCTGCATTAATTAAAGTTGGCCTGATAACTTTATTAGAAACTGCAGTTTCTAATGTTGGAGCACCCTTGGAGAACATTTCCGAAAACAACACACATGCCAGGAGCTTCTTTGTTTCTGTCTACATCAAAGGAAATTAATTTCTGAGGTTTTTATTTCTGCATGCTAAGCTTCATTCATTGATCTAGTAAACATCCACTACTCACAAATGAATTAGGTAGCAGCATTGAGAGTGAAACGCTTAAAATTCGTTATCACGCATGATGAGATAGTGGCCGGCTGTAAGCTAATGCTAACCGAGGTTGACAAATTTGCCAAGGCTGTCAGCGTATAACTCAGAGCATGATTTAGATATCAGGCGTGAGAGAATACAAACAGGGATGAACATTAATTTCTCTCACGGTCATTTATTCACTTGCACAGAATGTCTTTAGTCGCTTCATCAAATCTGCTTGTTCTAATTAGAGCTCAACACTCAATGAATCAATAAAGAATTTCCTAACTTCTTCATACTGAGTTGTGAGGAAAATTAATTTCAAACAGGTCATATTGTGTAGTTTACATAGCTCTTCCTTGATTAATTAATTTGTATTTAGTTGTATTTTACTAATTAAGAGTTAAATCTACTCATTGAGAGTTAATTAGTACTTGTTTTGAAAATCTATTCTATTGGGTCATCTATTAAATTACATTTGGACCATCTAAACTTTTACATATTATTCTCCTAGAAGGTGCAGTCAGTGACTTTCAATGATTGGGATGTAGGTCTGTTCTGTTAAAGGATTACTTCACTTTAAAATGAAAATGACCCCAAGCTTTACTTACCCTCAAACCATCCTAGGTGTTTATGACTTTCTTCTTTCTGATGAACAAAATCGGAGTTATATTAATAAATATCCTGACGCATTAAAGCTTTACAATGAATGGGACCAATGAGTTTGAAGCTCAAGAAAGTGCATCCATCATCATAAACGTACTTCACACGGCTCCGGGAGGTTAATAAAGGCCTTCTGAAGTGAAGCGATGCATTTGTGTAAGAAAAATATCCATATTTAACAAGTTATAAAGTAAAACATCTATCTTCCGCCAAACCGTCTTCCGTATTCAACTTACAAAAAAAGTGTAACGCCGCTCGCAGTTCAAAATGCTTACGCTACGTCCTACACCTTCTGTATTCAACTTACGAAAAAAGCCTAACTGACACAACATCAATTTTGATGCGTCAGGATATTTATTAATATAACTCTGATTGTGTTCATCAGAAAGAAGAAAGTCATATACATCTAGGATGGCTTGAGGGTGAATAAATCTTGGGGTAATTTTCATTTTAAAGTGAAATAATCCTTTAAATTTGAGGACATCAGGAGAAAAGAACAATGCTAAATGCAAATAATAAAATTCAGCTAGATGAATGGTCAAGACTTTTTAAAAACCATCTTACAGAGAACATAGCTACAAAGAGTACTTTCTAGCCTAAGAAGTGCTTTAGAACTAAGAATAACTAGAAAAATGCAAGTAGACCATAGAAATTTCCATGACCTTTAAAACTATTCATTTGTTTCCAGGCCAAGAAGTGGCACTTTTGAAATTACCTGATACTTCCAGGACTTTGGGAACAGACGTGATCACATGCAGTGATGATAAACATGGTTTGTGCCAACCACAATGAATTTTGAGAGCATGAAATCAAAATTCAAGAGCCATACTGAAACTAAAATTGTCCATTTACTCATCCTGCCTCAGAAGCAGCATGCAAACTCAATTGTTTTTAAGCCAAGTGGATTTTGAATACAACAAGTTTGAAAAAAAAAAAAAGTAATTTTGATAATGAAATTCCAGAAGGGCTGCGCGATATATCGTTTTAGCATCGATCCACCATAGTCACATCGCAGTATAGTGATCGTTAATCCGAACAGACCAGACAACACGGTTCAAAACGCACGTCTTTCTCGGATTAATTGCAAAATTTGACCATCATGCAATGAAAGTTTATCATTTGAACATGTTTTAGGTCCTGTCAGTTTAAACATTCAAGCGATTTTAAACCGTTTGAGTGCACAATGACGCGAAAAATAAGTAAATTCTGAAAGTGCAATTGCGCACACAAACACGCATTTGCACGTGAACACCGAATGCCGCACTGTTCTGCATCTATTTGTGCCTGAACGGATGCATACATGAAAACAAATGCACATAAACCATCAAGTATTCTCGTAAACACAGTTGCTTATGGCTTAGGTGAATTAAACAATTGAGAATGAAAACCAGATGTGTAACAGTATTTTGGATCCATGCATTCAGGCTTAAAGTGACAGCAGCCTAATATTCCCGCTGCTTTCTGTGTCATGATTATTAATCAAACAACAAAAGCCAAAGAGAAAAATCACTTTTGTAGTTTTAACATAGATTAATTATATTCCATTTATACAGTGAAGACTATGCAGTGTTATTTTACATCTAATTATTAATTAAATGTACATTTAATTTCTGTACCTAATACCTATTAGGTATTTAAAGAGATATTGTGTAATAATCAAAATGTCAGATCTATTCTTTCCCATAAAATCAATGTGATCAATGGCTGTCAAGTGCAGCTATCAAGTTAGTACATAAATAAATAAATATTGAAAAGTATTACTAGCAGGGGTCACTGACCTTAAAGTGAAGATCTCTACTGATGAAAGGGAGGAGACAGCGAGGAAGGCTGAAACCGTCTCCCTCTGCCTGATGGGTCTGGAGGGAACCATCACCACAAAGTTACTGTCCAAACGCAGCTCAGAGAGTGGCTGGAACAGCCGTACACTGCCGATCCTGCGCATGGGTGTGGGCCCTGAGAAGTAACCAGCCGGACCCAGTTGGCCAGTGCGTATGGAGTTGGTCTTGCGGGAGTCCTCCGAGCTGCATTCCCCAGTGTCAGTGGATTGTAGCATGTAATACAGCTCCACGGGAGTGCCTTCAACCAGCTCGGGAGATCTCTGTCGACCAGGTATGACACTAGGGGGACTGAACCAGCTAGGCAGAGGCTCCAGTTCAGCCACACACAGTCCTAGTTCCCCTTTCAGATGACAGGTGCCTCGTACCTCTTGGGTTTCATGGAAGGCAAACATCCTTACACATGGCAACTTGTCCACGGCACTGTAGTCGTCCCAGTCCCGGCCTACTAAGTAGAAGAGAACCTGAACCTTTGGCCAACTGGGGTGGATTCGCTCACTGATAATGAAAGTCTGCACTTTCCAGTTAAAACTAAAGAGTGGAGAGGAAGTGGATGATGGGGACGTGGATGAAGGGTTGTTGAAGAGTCCCGGGCCCAGAAGCTCCATGGGCACGGGCTGTTCCACATACAGCGGTCCGTAACTGGCGTTGACCGACGGCGTCTTTCTGGCTTGTTGGATAAAGAAAAGTTCTGTACGAACCTGCAGGCTGGAGTTTCTCATGATGTCCTGGTTGGCCTCTTTCAGGAAGAAGGCAGACTCTGCATTTAGCACCTGATATCGGACTGGAAGATACGTTGGGATGGCACCAAATCTCTGCAGTCCTTCCATCAGCATCCGACTGTCGATGACTGCCAAATAATGGAGAAGACAGGAAAGACATCACTCATCCATCTATCAAACAGTAAGAACTCTAAACCCGGCCTAGCTACTTGCAAGCTCTTACATGCTCTAAAGCAAGAGTCATTTGTCTCCACGCCCTATTCTGCAATCCCATCTCCAGGCAACTGGACTCTTATTGAATGCCTTCAACCAGCAGTTCACTGCAGATATTTGGGGTGATGGAAGGACCCAAGAGGCTCCATTGATTTTGCGTCACAGCGCTAGTCTGAGAGAAAGAGATGCTGGAGATTTGTGACAGCTGGTGGCAGACAAATGCTATTGGTGCTTAAGGCAGACACCACAGCACAGCAGGAAGATGCTTATATACCATTGTGCAACAAAGTATCTCTTGGTTTATTTAAAGGGTTTGCCAGTGAATATAGATTGAGTTTGGGGTTATGTTCTACTGCATTTGTATACAGAAAGTTAACTTTGTTTTATTATTCTTTTAATGTAATCACCCATAATAAATCAAATCATCTCATGAATATTTAGTTAATATAGTGGAGTCAGTTTGTTTTGTTTCAGGGGAGCCAGATACTGAGAAGAGTAATGCAAAATGTCAGTAAAGAAAGGTGGGAGTAAAAGTTTACTCAAAGACTATTTTCCTGTGGGACTAACATATTATTCTTTTTGGCAGCAATAAAAAAGGAGAGAGAGAAAGATAAAGAGTAAAGACAGAGAAGAAGAAAAAAAATCTAAGAAATAAAGCATAAAAGATTCACTGAACGCTGTGCTACACCAGACTGATTAACTCAAGCTAAAATCATAAAATTTATTTTCAAAAGTGCTACCTAAAAAAATAACAAATGCATTCAATTGCAGACACCGTGTCTTTCTCTTGGAAACAAGCATAATATCACATCTATCCATTTGGAAGAATCAGATGGGCATTTTCACAGAAAAATGGCAGTAAACCAGCAATTTTTTTTCTTTTGTCTCTCTGTCAAACAAAATGTTTAGCAAAAAAATTACATGCTCCATGAGTACAGAAAATTATAGTGAAACTTCTAGTGAACCAAATATTATTCTGTAGAATAATTGAACAGAATATGAATTGAAGCCATTATTTGATTAAAGTAGATTAGGGAAAAAAGCATGATTTAAAATTAAATAAAGTAGATATTAGCAACAATATTAACATTTTGGCCAACCATGATAACTATTATCACGCTATAAATGATAATAGTTAAATTCTATTTATTATTTACAGATAAAATTGACAAATTTAAACTATTTAAATATTTTGGCCATGGAAGCAATAAAATAAACAATTAAATTTTGATCATTAGGTTAAAGACTGGTAAATACAGAATGATATTCTGACATGAAATTAAAATGTTTACAGCATATCAACTCATCAAATATACAATATATTACAATATATTGTAACTGGCCTAAACTACTGTAAAAACAGTACAATACTAAATACAATACAAAAACATTTACAAAACTTATATAATATAGTTTAAAAAATAATAGTTTAAAATGTAAAATCTTTTTTAATAAAACGTCATTGGTTCTAATGTTATTTTAGGAATCTATAATTTGACAATAAACATCTAAATCTTTTTTGAGAAAATAAACCCTTCAAATTTGCCTATTCAGTTTGTGTTTTGTTTTGTGTAGACATTTTTTCCCCAAATTAGGATTCTTCTGCCTAACGTTTTCAGCTCTGTGATTGGTGTTCCAGCTGTGAAATTACAGAAGGCCAAGCCATAGCAAGTCAATGAAAGACTAATTTCAAAGGACAGGAAAATTCACCAATCATATCATCCCTCTAAATAGGTGAGGCTTGTTATCAATAAGTTTATAATGCATTCCGCCCGCTGTGGGGAACACCATTGAAAAAAAAACACAGATAAAATAGCTAGCGTTATTCTCTATGGAAAGTAATAATTTATTATCCACACCGTTTTCGAGATTGACTTTTAAAGAAAAGCTGGAGTTAATCGGCAAAGGAAGACTTACACCAGAGCTTAATTTTGTGCAGAAAGCCAAAGCTTTTTAAAGTCAAGTCAAGTCACCTTTATTTATATAGCGCTTTTTACAATGCAGATTGTGTCAAAGCAGCTTTACATTGATAACTGGTACATAATTTTGGCTGCACAGCAGCTCTTAAAGAATAGTGTCAATGCAGGCAGATCAGAAGCACTGTTGATTAAATGTCAAGAATACTGTTGAATATCAAATGTCAAGTCAAATGTCAAGTGTCCCCAACTAAGCAAGCCAAAGGCGACAGCGGCAAGGAACCCAAACTCCATCAGGTGACATCAGGTGGCAAACAGGTGGCAAACAAGTGGCAAATAGGTGTTAAAATGGAGAAAAAAACCTTGGGAGAAACCAGGCTTAGTCAGGGGGCCAGTTCTCCTCTGGCGAACAGTGCTTTGTTACGAATCAGGTTGCTATCATAAGTCTGATAGGATCGCAATGATGGACTATTTTATTTATGATCTTGTCAATGACAGCAGGCCAAATTCCAGGGAATTCCAGTCTTTTTGTGTGTTTTGTTGTATCTGATTGCTGAGGAGTTATTTTCAGTTAGACACCACGCTAGCCAGCAGCGCTATTAAGAGAATAGGTCCAGTTTTGTAGTCTATTTGCTTTACTCCAGTCATGTCATTGTTATGTGAGGGAAAGTTATGTATATGTTAGGTTATGTTTTAACCTTGATCCATCCTGTGTACTTGTACTGAGCTGTATGTACTATGTAGCTATAAAGCTATTGGCTATGGCACACTGGATTAAAGTTAAATTAAAGTTAAGTTAAATTTTACATTGTTGGTAAAAACTGAGTTGTTGCATAGTTTAAGTAATTTAAATATTTTAAATGTGAAATATTTTTAATTATATATAGTCAGTGAAACATTTTTCAATGTTTATTAAACTTTGTTAAACACCTTTGCTAAAGCATTGTCTGTTTTCTTGCAGTTTTTTAGTCTTAAAAGGTCTTAAATTTTACAATATTAAGCCTTAAAGGTCAAATACTCAACAATTGAATTGGTGGGGTCTTAATTACAACAATAAACGTTAGCATGTAATTTCAGCCATACTGATGTCTAGAGAGAAAGCCATTTTACATGTCCCACTTTCTGTGGAATAAAGTCCAGGTCAGATGTATTACAGTAGCTGCTTTCTGTCTAAACAAAAGGAAACTTAAACTTAAATGGTTCCTGCAATAATGTGTTAAATTACTTACTATATTCCTACCTAAATTTAACATCTGCACTGGACAAAATATTTAGCACTGCCTTTTATGCTTAACTTGAACAAGAAAAAAATATTAATTTAAAATATGAAATAAATGTCATACAAACCACTAAATCTAACTTTCTCATGCATGTCAACACATTGTTACAAAACTAATTTTGTGTTTTAAAACAAATTATAAGTAAACTGTTTGTGTTTCTTGAAAATTATTGCTTCAATTAATTTTTTGGCAGATAGAACCTTATAATTTAAAGTGAAAAGTGTTTTTTTTTTAGAATTAGAAGGTTCTATCTGCATTTGACCTGTTCCAAAAGTCCCCATTTACAAATTTGAGAGGATTTTGATATTGTACATTTAGAATAAATTCAGGGTCCCTGTCATTTTCATGTTTGAAAGAAACTTGTTCCCCATATAATTTTTGCTATATGGAATGCAAAAACTTTGAAGCTCAATATCTCAAAACTGCTCATAACGCAGATAGAACCTTAAAATTCCAAGGGGACGATTTCTTGTCAAAGGTAACATGCAGTATTATAGAAGAGGACACAGTAAACTAGATATATACAGATATGGTAGCTTGTACATTGAAGAAGGAAAGCTCCACAGGCTGAAACAGTCTCTGTATCCTAGCGCAGAAGGAAGAGAGCTAACAAGATAAAGACACACAAGCGTTTCATAAGCAGGCAGAGCCTGAACATACATGCCCCTCTTGTCCTAAGAGCCAATTACTAATAAGAGCGCAAGCTTGTAGTGACATACAGTATCTAATCACTTTTTACAGCAATATTGCTCAACTCCAACTCAGTATACAAGACCCAAGCACACACACGTACAGATTATACAAGTACAAACAATTTTGTGTGGGGAAATTAAAATCTCAGTGCTCTAAGCAAAAATAACTAAAATAACTCTAAAATCCATTCATGACTGTGCCTGAAAAGAGAGAACGTGTTAAACTGTTTCATCTCTGCTGGATCAGTTAAAGCGCTCCTCTTATTCTCTGAAATTAGCATATGTTCATCCTAAACTGCATTTAATTAGCAGGTGAGACAAGATAATTTGCTAGAGTTAAAATCAAATATTTTGAGTACAATTTTGATACAGTTCTAATTTTTTATTTAAAACTGTCAGGGGGATGTCAAGACTGTTGTCTCACTGAAAAGCATCTACCTAAAGGTGCCTATACCACATGCATTGCCATATACAGTATAGACTAAAAATCCATTTCATAATATTGGTTGAGCTGCCAGGTTCACACACACAAAAAAAGACCAAACTGTGATAGTTTGGGGATATGAAGTGAAATCATGCATTACAAAAAGTGTTAAAAAAGAGGTGACACTCAAGCTTCTGTCACTATTCTTTACCGAACAACAGTTTCAGACAGCCTTACAATTGTTTCATTCCTATTCAAAGCACATTTTGATTGACTGCAAAAAAACTAGTTAAACACTATACTTAAATATTTTGACTAAAAATATGGTGCTTCAATTAGTAATTCATTAGAATACAGACCAGAAAATATATTACAGCATGAAAAAGGTTTATAACTTTCTATGTTCTTAATGATTAATGTGTGGGAGGAGATCATTCATCATTTGAGTTAGTGTCTAATTTTATAAAAGGCCCAGGGTTTTCGATTATGGTTACATTATTCTTCATAAGCAGGCTCTGGTTAGCAGAAGATACAAGAATCAAAACCTGAACTCTCAAATGTGACCCTGGACCACGAAACCAGTCATAAGTCACATGGGTATATTTGTAGTAATAGCCAACAATACATTGTATGGGCCAAAATGATTGCTTTTTCTTTTATGCCAAAAATCATTAGGATATTAAGATCATGTTCCATGAAGATATTTTGTACATAAATATATCAAAAAATTATTTTTGTTAGTGGATATGCATTGCTAAGGACTTCATTTGGACAACTTTAAAGGAGATTTTCTCAATATTTAGATTTTTTGCATCCTCAGATTCCAGATATTCAAATAGTTGTATCAATATTGTATCAATAATAGTAGCCAAATATTGTCCTATCATTTCAAACCATACATCAATGGAAATTTATTTATTCAGCTTTCAGATGAGGTATAAATCTCAATTTCAAAAAATTGACCCTTATGACTGGTTTTGTAGTCCAGGGTCACAAATATACACCGGAAACCTTTTTTATTATTTTTATTTTATTTTATTTATTTATTTATTTTTTTTGCGCTTGCTTGATGGCCACTCTTACAGTGACTCTTCACCACTTCCTTGATTTTTCCATCTCAAATTACTGAGAGTTAAATGGCTTAGATAAGACTCTGAACAAATAACTGAAATACATGCTGACAACAGCACATATGCACATGGTAAGTGGCAATTCGGGAGCTGTTAACTAATTTAGGATATGCTCTAGCATGGAAAACTGTCCCAACTTCAGAATCTGGCCTTCAGGGAAAGTTAACATAGTAAGGTTTTGAGGCATCATAATTGAATTGCCCTACGGGCCATTTTCTCAGCTGCCAATAAAAAAAAGTGTATGATCTTACTGTAAGTGAAGTAGGAGTTTTTCACAGGATAGTGGCCAACTGCTGAGCTGATAGATAACATTGATAATGGTAATCATTCAGAGTGCCCACACTGCATACATTAAATGAGTAGGTAGTGTTCAGTGTCTGGGGTTAAACACTATCACTTAAAGCCAAGAAGGACCACTGTACACATCTTCCAATTGTAGCCACCTAAAAGAAAGACACTCAATAAGCCAAAGCATATCTTAGTCCACCTGAAAAATGAGGTGTTATGACTGGGTGGATATGGATACCCTAGATACAATATCACAGTGCGACACTATTACGGTCGGGCACTGAAAAAAAGAAAAAACTGTAACCCTATTTATAACCCTAACCAAAGAGTATAGAACCCAAGAGGCGAAACTCTGATGCTTTTTGGGTAACAGCCACTAGGTGACGCTTCTGTAGCGCAGCAGCCATTTTGGGGTAAAAATCAGTGTTGCCAAGTCCACGGTTTTCTCGCGGAATTGGGCTACTTTTACACTGTGGCCGCGGGTTGTTTTTCATGTCCGCGGGTTGAATCAACCCCAAATAACGTGATATTTAGCACCTTGAATGCAAATTTTACCAGAGGAGCCCCACCAAAAACGTGGATTTACGCAATTTTTACTGTGGAAGCTCCCCTGAAATGCAATTGGGCTAGTTTTGAGGGGCATTGGGCAGATATTGCCATAGAAACTAGTAGACTGCGAGTCGCTTTCACCCCTAAATGGCGGATGCGTAGGGCTGCTACTGGGCGCTGGTGTTGCAATGGAACGTTCTATTGAGTTTCACTTCTTGTCAGTATAAGTTCTTTGCCCTAACTAAGGTCAAGCAATGCCAAGGGTTTGGGAAGGGTATGGATTGATCTCATTCCTCATTTGATCATATGCAGAAACAACTTAAAGGATTAGTCCACTTTCAAATAAAATTTTCCTGATAATTTACTCACCCCTATGTCATCCAAGATGTTCATGTCTTTCTTTCTTCAGTCGAAAAGAAATTAAGGTTTTTGATGAAAACATTCCAGGATTATTCTCCTTATAGTCGACTTCAATGGCCTCCAAACGGTTGAAGGTCAAAATTACAGTTTCAGTGCAGCTTCAAAGGGCTTTAAACGATACCAGACGAGGAATAAGGGCCTTATCTAGCGAAACGATTGGTCATTTTAGAAAAAAATACAACTGTATATGCTTTATATAAACAGATGATCGCCTTGCTTCCGCTTTCCGTATTCTTCAAAAAGCTTACGCTGTATGTCCTACGCCTTCCCTATTCTACTCACAGAAAAAAACAAAACTGGCCCCGCGTTTGTTCCGTAAGAAAGCTGAAGCACATGCAAGGCGATCATCTGTTTATATAAAGCATATACAGTTGTATTTTTTTCGAAAATGACCAATCGTTTCACTAGATAAGACCCTTATTCCTCATCTGGTATCATTTAAAGCCCTTTGAAGCTGCACTGAAACTGTAATTTTGACCTTCAACCGTTTGGAGGCCATTGAAGTCCACTATAAGGAGAATAATCCTGGAATGTTTTCATCAAAAACCTTAATTTCTTTTCGACTGACGAAAGAAAGACATGAACATCTTGGATGACATGGGGGTGAGTAAATTATCTGGAAATTTTATTTGAAAGTGGACTAATCCTTTAAAAATAAGGCACAGGGGAAATACAAATAAAAATTTTGGGCAGATATCAGAAAGTTGAAAATTGTTGCATATAATTGCATATTATTGCATTATGGCATATAAAATATGATACATTGCTGAAGTTAAATTTCTATACTATTTCTCCAAATAGATACAAATTTTAACATTTTAAATGTACAGTATGACAAGAGAAGAAGCTTGCACACATAATGAAGAAAAATCTAAAATCTCCTATTGCAGACCATTTTATTGCTGGCCTTTTATTTTGGCCTTTGAATAAAAGCATTTTGTAAGAAATTTCCTACAATTATGTGTGTGAGCTTCTCCTCTCGTTGGACTTAATAGTTCTAATTTTTTTAACTTATCACCAAAGTGTCTTTTAAATTTTCTTAGTATTTGGCACAAATTTATGTTTTTTTTGCAGGTCTTTTACTAATGTACTGTACAGTATAAGAAATGAATATTCATTTTTGAGAATATTAACTTGCAGTTATTAATACTGAACATTAGTGTTATATGGCTCATGCCTAAGAACACACCTTACCCATGGTAAAACCATTGTAATGCAATGCCTCTGGTGGATTAATGCTTTAGTCTAAAAGATTATTTTAGTCATGCAATTTGTAGTCTGTACCGGATTACATTTCAGAAGTAACCCAACACTAAACATAATTACATGCTGAGATAGAACAAGACAGAGACAGGGAGGAAGACAGAAAAAACACCAGCTATCTGGGCATCAAGCACACGTACTGATTGCATCAGTATTGTGGAGCAGGAATCTCAGCATGTAAGCCTTATCGGAGATGAGTCTGTCGAGCAAAGGGGAGAAAATTAAGCTGATTTCAAATGTTGGGAGTTGTGAAATGAGCAGAGGGGAAAATGAAAGAATCTGAACCTACAGTGAGGATGCCACTGACAGACATACAGAAAAAAAAAATAAGATTCTGTCACATATTTAAATAGAGAATCTTTCCTTGTCATCCACAAGGTTCAAGAAAAAGTAATTTTTTTTTTAATTTTTAGAACTAGGCAAAATTGCAAACACCACTTTAAAGCTGCTTGTCATTTTAGATTTGAGTAAATTAACCCTTAATTTTTCTGTTGATATCAGCGCAACTGCTAGTTGTGATCAAACTGCGATCAAGCTATGATCGGCCTCGATTTAGCTCCAAAAATAATAGATCTGTTCAGTCATGATGTTGGTTAGTAGGCTTACCTGGAAGGCTGATTCACTGAGGGGTTGGTTTTTAGAACAGCGTTTTTCCATTTTGAGTAAAACAAGGTCTAACATTACTTGAGACTTTCACATTCTACAAAATAAATTACACAAACTCAGATCCTTGTGGTAATAGTAATCCACAAAACCATTTTATAATTTACAGCTGAAGTAACTGTTAATTCACACTAACTTTGAAAGGCTGCGGTTGGCACCGCCTGTGACCCCCTGCTTGCACAGGGAGCATGCCATGGAGACATTTGTGAGAGACGCTGCGTAATATCATTGCGCCTGCTGCACCCATGGTACGGCAGCAAAGTTCCTTGATTATTACGCCGGAATGAGAGTATAGTTCCTAACCATATCAGCCTAGAAAATCGCAACTTTTCCATTTCCGTCGGTCTTAGTACACAATGTAACTACAGAAGAGACAAGTTTTAAATAGGAAAAATATTGAAACTCTTTGGTCATTTTTGGGCGAGATGCTAACGGTCTAATCAGATTCAATGAACTATGCTAAGCTATGCTAAAAGTGGTACCGCCAGACCCGGAGATCGGCTGAATGGATTCGAAAACGGTAAAACTCAACTGTTTAACTCTAAGGGAGTTGGAAAATGAGCCTCTTTTCAAAAAAAGTGGAGTGTTCCTTTAAAACAGCTGTGTGGAAACTGTGATATATTTTTTCAGGATTCTTTTCTTTCTCTTCGAAGTTTTAGGACTATAAACTGAAGAGCTCTTTTGCTTTCTGGGAGATTCTATAAATCTATCTTCCCCCTTTTCTCCATTCAAACATGTTGCATGAAACATTACCATTTTCCATAATGATAATTAAGACATTTTCAGAGACCCACTAATGGCAGGAAACTCTTGATCTGCATTCGTCATGCCTGGCTGCAGAAATATCAACCACAATCTGCTCAAAGTCACTTTATCAAAACATAAGCAATTGCGCACCAAGGCTTGCAGGGAACTTGTGCCCCTGATGAGACATCTAAACAAACCTAAGAGGCCAAAAACATAAGCACAAAGCGTAAGACACGTTTGAGTCCAGAGTGGGCTTCTTATGATTACATTACTTCTATCTATTTCTCGTTGAGCTTGAGTGTACTGCAGTGAGGGTTGGAAAAAGTAAATTGACTCTGGAAAGCTGATGGCTCACTGGATTTGGCCAAGGCAGAAGGGAAGAAGGAGAAAAATCTGCTGATTTGAGCACCTCACAGTACCTGTTATACTAACCACAGGCTGCTGTTGCACTCTGGGAGGGCTGGACTTTTTATTTCAAGGTAACAGGCTTTGAGGATTGGTTTGTCTGGTGAGATTTTCATCTATTCCAACTCTCTCCCAATCACTTGCTTTTGGAATCTCAGCTCGATTCTGTAGCCCTTGACTAACGGATTCAGTCAGATGCTGAGCCTAGTACCAATGAATTATGGGAGAGGGTGCTTAAAAGGGAAGCAGGCCCCATGTCATGCAGGACGATTTGGAGAATGATGTAATGATATGCAGGTACGCTCTCATTTAGAGTCATACCTCCGGGGATCGCATTTCCTAGACAAATGAAAAAATAAGTGAGAACAGAGGCTAGTGGGAGGGAGTCAAATGAAAATATGAGTGATGGCTCAGATTATTAGAATCCAAAGCCTTCAACTATAAAAAAGAAAAGAAAAAAAAAGACAACCGCAAACCAGCATGAAAATATATGAGCTTCTTTTATATTTGCATATTTGGCTATCATTCACCCGACGGTGGTGTTTAAAAGCTTTTGCGTTGAATTTTTTGGGAAACTGTTGTCAGGGAAACAATCCCTTGACCAATTTGGCCAATGGCAAATAGGCTGGCTTCACTGATGTTATGGTGGCGTTTCAAGGCTTTAATTTGTTTGGCCATTGGCTGGGAGTTTAGGCAGGCTGGAGTCAAGAGCAAACATAATGAACTGAAGCAGTTACACTGAAGGGAGCTGTTAAATGTGATTATTTGATTTAAATACAATGAATAAACAGAGTGCGGAGGTGGTAAACATTACTCAGAATATAGCTCCCAACAAAATACAATTTAGCCCTAGCTATAAAAAAAGGATATTTACTAGAGAAAATGTTACTATTTGTCCCAACTGGGAAAATCTACAGACAATTTGAAATGGTTTGACGACTGCGATTTTCCTACCTGTTATATTCCTTATAGAAACAGAGGGTGGAACGTATTGAAGTGCTTGTTCTTTTTATATATACAATAGTCCTTAGTTTACAGCTGAGCAAAATCATGATTTGAAACTTGATATCAGTATAGCAGGTGGCAAGGAGATCTAAAATACCTGGAGAGAGCGCTTTGTTAGTATTCCCATTCATCTCGAAGGCAGCTGTCATGCAAGATTCAGTCTTCTGCAGAATTCTGTCCCTAAAGAAATTCTTACAGAGTGCAACAGCTGGGTTCCAGAAATAAAAATCACATTCATTTGACGATAACTAAACAATTAAAGACAGACATCTCTGAGGTTGTTAATCGATTATGTTAATCGATAATCAGAAGCCATCAATAGGCATAATTTTCTTGAATTCCTGAATTCCTGGTCAAAAACTGCATCACCCATGATTCTGCAAAGAAATCTCCACCAATCAGAGAAATGAAGCAAACAAATCATGCCAAAAGAACTCTTTAGCGCCCGGCCGCTCCCGTGAAACACTGTGAATTATCTAATACAGTCAGTCTCCCTACACTCTCAAATTACTTATAAGTAAAATATTTTGTTTCTATATATACAACCAACATCTTAAATAAATAGTTTTACATTTATCTGTAATTTTTAATTTGTCATACGCAATGCGTCATGAGATTGTAGTACACAGTAGCATAAGCGCCGATCCCGTGAAATGATCGAGCACCCATGGAAAATTACGAGATATTCTCCATGGATTTTAACCAATAAAAAATCGATTGCAGCTATCAGAAACGATCCTTACTTTTTTATAGTTTATTTAAGGCCGTTTCTATGACGTTGAATTGAATTCTAAGTTACAGTCTTCATACATGCGCGTCAATCTATCACGATTCTCTAGACTCTTCTTTCCAGCGAAGTCACTAACAAAATGCACACAAATTTGTCCCTGTTATTGATATACAATCATAAATAAACTTCTTTGATCTTAATGAGAAAAAATAAATAAACTATGCGAGGGCGGATTCGAACCACTGATAATTAGAGCACGGCTGAACTTCTGACTCTATTAACAAAAATTATACCACGAGACCATTGGAATACAAAAATTAAATGCGGATTTGTCTATAATATTATAGTAGTACGATACTAATATTGTAATGTAGTAGCTGTAAGAATGAAACCATAACATTTAAAAAAAGGCGGGGGTTACTGGGCACCCACCGGCACAAACATAAATCAGCGCCTATGCACAGTAGGGCTGTGCAATTAATCAATTTTTTTCAATTTCGATTTTGGCTTAATAAGATAACTGAGGTAAAACGATTATTGTGCCTCTGCTGCATTCCACCCAGCACACCATCCTTTCCTTCACAGCGGTAGTCTACTTTTTTGACTGCACCTTTAACATCGCTAACTGATTAGACTGCTATCTTGCCTCTGCTACTAAAGGATAACTAGAAATTTTGTGTTACCTTGAAAATGATATTTCAATAATGTGAAATGTTTTTGAACAGATATGACCTAGGATTCTGCAGGGGTGTAGAAAGATAATTTTATATGCCAAAAAATCTGTATTTTTATAAATACATTAACATATAGATGGCCTCAAAGCTAATAGCTACAGAGCCCCAATTTAGATTTAGGTTTTCAAAGCTAAAAGCCATTGCACAGAAGTCTGACAACTAATTAATCAGACATGTTGTTCAATTCATATATAAATAAATTAAACACTTGTATAATGAAAGCTCGCCACCGTGTTGGCCAGACTCCAGTTCATGGGGATGAGCATGAGCATGTGGCAGAGAGATTGAATCTCTGAAACGACACTGTTGCAGTTCTTAACTGATGAAAGGGCTTTGAATGCGATCAGAATGCACTGTGGATATTTAGCGTCAATAAAACCACAACTCTAATTCATGCATGGCAAGATAGCATTTAATTGCATTGAACATTTTTTGATCTCGATGAAGAAACAACATAGCTTTTAGAGTGTCCAATTGAAAATGCTTTACTCATTATCAGCATGACAGCCAAGTTTCATCCATACTAAATTAATCCAGTGCTGGCAGTAAATAGTACACATATTCACTATTAACTATGATTTTTCCCTCAATAAACTCCTAATTTACTGCTTATTAATAGTTAGTAAGGTAGTGGTTAAAGGATTAGTTCACTTTCAAATGAAAATTACCCCAAGTTTTACTCACCCTTAAGCCATCCTAGGTGTATATGAGTTTCTTTTTTCTGATGAACACAATCGGTGAAATATTAATAAATATCCTGGCGCATCCAACCTTTATAATGGCAGTGTGCGAGGATCAAAACGTATGAGCTGAAGAAAGTGTCTCCATCCATCATGAATGTACTCTGGTTCTGGGGGGTTAATAAAGGCCTTCTGAAGTGAAGCGACACGTTTGTGTAAGAAAAATATCCATATTTAACAAGTTATAAAGTAAAATATCTACCTTCCGCCAGACCACCTTCCGTATTCAACTTACAAAAAAAGCATAACTGACGTCGCGTCAGTTATGTCCTACGGAAAGCGTAGGACGTAGCGCAAGAGTTTTGAACAATGAGAGGCTTGTTAAATATGGATATTTTTCTTACAAAAACATTTCACTTCAGTAAAACGATCTTTATTAACCCCCCGGAGCCATGTGGAGTACGTTTATGATGGATGGATGCACTTTCTTGACCTTCAAGCTTGTTGCCCCCATTCTCTGCCATTATAAAGCTTGGATGCGTCAGGAAATGTATTAATATAACTCAGATTGTGTTCATCAGAAAAAAAGAAAGTCGTATACACCTAGAATGGCAAGAGGGTGAGTAAATCCTGGGGTCATTTTAAAGTGAACTAATCCTTTAATGGATGTAGAATATGGTCATGCAGAATAAGGCATTAATATCCATATATAAACAGCCAATATGCAGGCTAATAAACAACTAGTTAAAAGTGATAAATGTATATTGTAATATATTTATTTATTTTCTGTCTATCTAAAATAGAAAATATATTTAAAATGAAAATGCATTAAAAGCTACAGGCTAAGTGCATTTGCTCAAATCTAGTTGAGAACATCTGAAAACAGCAACAACATCAGCAATACAGCGGTCCTCTTTAACAGGCATGAGATAAAATGCCTCCCATGCTAAATCAAATCAAGAGCACTGTGACTACTGTAATATATAACTTCTCCCCAACATTAAAGAGCTGATCATCAAAAACATATATGAGATGTATGCATCAGACTGAGAGGAGAAAACAGCTCCAAACAACCAGTCACAGTGCCGGTAGTCCTCAGCAGCCCGGAAGAAAAGGGAAGGGGAGAGTTGAGAGTACGAGGCCGAAATGAGAGGAACTACACGTCTCCAGTGTGCATTGCTCCAAGTTCAGGCACATGCTATCCTTTCAGCCACAGTGAAATGAGGCTCCCTTTGTTCCCAAGTAAAATGTCCCCCCGTCAATTTGACTCAACACAGCGTATAGCGATATCTATCAGCTCTCCCGGCCCCCTAAGACATTGTAAGTAACAGCAAAAAAGTTGAGCCAGATAATTACCTCTCTCTGCCTCCGGTTTTTGCTGAGAAAAAGCTTTCCGCCAAGTTTCCCTTTTTTTATTGCCAGTCATAAAGTACGGGGCTGCCTCATAAAATGTCTCTATATCACTGTGGCATTCTTTAAAAACCTGTTTTTCATGGGACATCAGTCCTTGAAATACCGGGGTACTGCGCCGAAGGTCAATGGGTTGATCAGTGGCTGATAAATTTGCCCTAGAGATTAGCCATGATGGCTTCCCTCCAGGACTGTGCCATTCCTGAATGGCTCATGGAATTGGGGGGGGAACACACACACATTTTAACTGACCAAAAGAGACTACAGTGGGGTCCAATTTGGTGAGGAGGGAAAAGACTGTTTGTGGTCACTCGTGTATAGAATTGTCAGAATGTGTTGATGCGCACTGCAATTGCAACGGATTATGGGAGGATTTATCTGTTTGGTACAAGGAAGTTTACCTCAGGGAAAGATTAGGAAAACATCATGGTGCACTAACAGTGAGTTTTATTTGTCATACCGAGAGCCTGATGGGCCATTCGTACCAACACGAATTCGACACGAATGTGTTTTTCTATTTTAATGAGATGCTTTCATAAAACGTATACACAGTCAAACAAATATCTGTTTAACGAAAGCGGCGGCTTACGAAAGCATCAAATGCAGTCCTTAAAATCCACATGAAAAGGCTTGGGGGTGAAATTTGTTTATTTGACTTACACCCTTAAATGTTCGTTTAAAAAACAGAAAAATCTTTTGGCAAATACAGTTGTTTTTCATTAACTTAAAGAGATCCAACAAAGAGTCATATGTCAGCAACCCTGCAGGATATGTCAGTGGAAAAAAACCTTGATCTACTGTTTTATACGCATAAGAAATCTAATTTCACCAAAGCTTTAGCTGTAAGAGGCACCAAACCCCCCTACACATTCAAATAAATGTCAGCCAGGAACTTGGTGAAAGTGTTTGAGGACCAGTTATAGTTCACTGTCCACACCTCAACAGCCATTAGGTCATGCAGATTTGTGCTGAACAACATCAAAAAACCAGGCCCAACCTATCTGAATGGGGTGTGCAGGTCCTGTTCTTGTCATCTTAAGACTGGGCTTCCACAATGCTCATTTCGCTGGCAATCAAACCAATTAAGCCTGGCATTATTAAGCCTCTACAGATGATCCAGAATACAACCGTTTGCTGGTCTTCAGCCATCCAAAGAGTGTCCACGGCACACACCTATTGGTCTTGCTTCACTCGCTACCTGTAGCTGACCACATCTCTGACTGGGGATGTCAAATGATACTTGTGTACCAAGTCAATACAAAAAACAAACAAACAAACAACAACAACATACCCATGCTTTTGAACACTCGATAAATTCAATGAAAGACAATCAAGTTTTTAATGTTGTTTATATGTCTATGTGGTCATTTTAATATGCTTTAAGACGAACCAAGTGCAAATTCATACACTACCGTTCAAAAGTTTGGGGTCAGTTAGATTTTTTAATGTTTTAAAAGAAGTATCTTCTGCTCACCAAGCCTGCATTTGTTTGATTAAAAATATTTCACAAAATTGTGAAATATTATTACAATTTAAAACAGCTGTTTTCTATGTAAATATACAGTAAAGTGTAATTTATTCCTGTGATCAAAGCTGAATTTTCAGCATCATTACTCCAGTCTTCAGTGTCACATGATCCTTCAGAAATCAATCTAATATGATGATTTGATGCTCAAGAAACATTTATGATTATTATCAATGATGAAAACAGTTATTTACATTTTTATTTCATGATGCTATGATTAATAGAAAGTTCAAAAGAACAGCATTTGTCTGAAATCTAAATCTTTTGTAACATTAAACACTACCGTTCAAAAGTTTGGGGTCAGTAAGAATTTTTATTTTATTTTTGTGGGATAGAAATAAAATTAATCAATACTTTTATTCATCAAGGATGAGTTAAACTGATCAAAAGTTACAGTAAAGACAATTATAATGTTAGAAAATATTCTATTTTAAATAAATGCTGTTCTTTTGAACTTTCTATTCATCGAAGAATTTTGAAAAAAATTTGTACACAACTGTTTTCAACATTGATAATAATAATGAATGTTTCTTGAGCATCAAATCATCATATTAGATTGATTTCTGAAGGATCATGTGACACTGAAGACTGAAGTAATTATGCTGAAAATTCAGCTTTGATCACAGGAATAAATTACACTTTGACATAGAAAACAGCTGTTTTAAATTGGAATAATATTTCACAATATTACTGTTTTTGTTTGTATTTTTAATCAAATAAATGCAGGCTTGGTGAGCACAAGATACTTCTTTTAAAACATTAAAAAATCTTACTGACTCCAAACTTTTGAACGGTAGTGTATGTCAACACCATTGCTGAGTATTTTCTGGTGTCTGTGATGTCACAAACTACCTTGTAACCAATCACGTACGATGTATATTACGATGTTATGATGAACTATATGCCTTTCTCCACTGACATTCTGAGAAGGCAGTTGTCTGACTCTGACATAGTGAATGGGAACATGGTTTGTGTAATATTAACAACACATTATTAGCTGTTTGATAGTCAAGCAAAAGGCTAATCATATTAATTACCGTTATGTGTCCGACGTTGTAAAAAGCGATACCATTGTGCTGCATTTACCTCAGTAATTTGACCGAGTGGATCTCTGAGCTGGCGCGAGCAAGTGGAGGCGGGGCTAATTTGCATATTCATTGATCTGCATATATTAAATGAGGCAAGGGTGCAGAGTTACATTCAAGCTATTTTGAGGCATGAAGAAATTTTTTCACAGGAAAAAAACGTTTAAATATGTAATTTTGGTGATCAAAGATGAGTTTTAAGGGATAAAATGATTGACTACAGGGGGGCTTTAATGTACACAGAGTGAGCAAAACCATCAGATGCAAGTCAAAATACTAAATCTAATTAGACCTTGTGCATATTCATTAAAAAATATATAATTTATCTTATTATTAATAAAATCAAATATTAACCCTCTGGGGTCTAAGGATTTTTGGGGCCCTGGAGAAGTTTTGACATGCCCTGACATTTGTGCTTTTTTCAGTTGTTCATAAACATATAAATGGCACAAGTGTCATTACACTGTATTCAGCACAAACTAGGCTACCATAATATGTGAGGAACATGTATGTACATGTTTGTATTTTTGAAGGAATAACGTTTATGCGTGGTTATTGAAAAAACAAAAAACTAAAGTCACTGAAATAAGGCCAAAAAAAGTATATTAAATCTGTGTTCATAAGACTTCTAGGTATTGGAGGTTGTAGACTAGAGTTTTTGCTTCAGAATTATGTAAAAATTATGCTGCCTACTCCTTCATATAAAACAATATATTGATT
>RJVU01035392.1:6320591-6378528 GCA_003731715.1 Anabarilius grahami
GACTGGCAGATCAACGTGCGACTACATTTCTCTCCGAAACGGTAGGAAATTAAATTTAATTGAATGTGGAGGATTTTAACTGTGACAAGATGATTGACTGGGCAGTTTAAACAGTTACAGGTTGCGTAACTAAGCGACAGAGCGTCCATTAAAGACGCAATTATGACGAGGTAGGATGTCCCAAAGCTTGCATACTCTTCTGCTACACACTCAAAAGTATGTACTTTTTCTTTACAAAAACAGTACATACTTTTAGGACGTAGTATAAGTAGGCGAATTGGGATGCAGCAAACGTCTTCTAGAGCTCACCATGGCTTTAACTTCCAGATAAATACTTTTCAAGATAATAAATACACGATTGAAACTATGTCTGCATGTATTGACTGAATTTGCGTCTGAATAGCGCTCCCTCCGTGGGCGTGGCCGCATTAGTGGATAATGAGCTGAATCACAGACTTCTGACATGGCTCTCTTTTCATACAGATTACATAAACACAGAAGGTTTGTTTTCGTGACTTACACGATTTAAAAGCTGACATCTCAACGTTTCTTTTGACATAAGTGTAATTTTTTTGTCATTAGAATTCACTAAGTTACAGTTCATTTTCTGAGAACTATCAGATTGGAGTTCGTTCAGAGGGAGAAGAGAGATCACGCATCATGTTAGTTTTCTTTATTTTACAAAAAGCACAACATTTTGTTTTTACTCTGAGTGTACACAAATAAAAGAAGATATTCCACAGATTAAAATGGTGTATAACTCTTAATTATATGTGCAACATTGATGGAGTATTTTGAGTCTCTTTCACACTGGTAAGAAAAAAACCGCGATGGTATCGCCGGCGTGACCGTCAGACCTTTACTAAAAGTTCATGATGTTCTAAAGCGTGTAAAATTTTATTTACCTGCTCAATGAAAATTTCAATCTCTAATCGTAATTTCTTAGTTCTGAGTAAGAAAAATAAAGAAAGAAAAAAAAAACTAGAGAGATTCTTCCGAGTCAGCTTTTCAGCTCTAACTGACGGTGATAAAGTACTTTTTTTAATCAGTTATAAGGAGTTGTCTTCTGGCGGGAGAGCAGGGAAGGATTGCATGTGACAAGAGAAACCGAGGGAAGGCTGAGTGGGAACGCAAGTGGTACTACAATGGCAGTACAAAGAGCGGCAAATGACTTCGAAATGGTTTTAAAATGACAGCCTGTTATCAGGTAATAGCTCAACCTACAATAGGCTGCCTTTATTCCATTTCTGTCAGGAGCAGATAGAAGGAAGACTACATAAGAACTAAAACCCTCCACCTCCCACACAGAACTAAAGAGGAGAGCTGTGAACAAATACAGGGGGAGAGTTAACATAACCAGTCAAGAGTCAAAAACAGAACTGTCAGTTATGATCAAATGGGCCATGTGGCGTTACAAAGAGTTCTGCCTTGCATTTGACATTCCTGGAAGATGTTTTCTTACCGATGTGACACAACCTACAGTCAGCCTTGGATTTGTTGTTAGATCATAGTGTGAAGTTAATGGGTTCAATGACATAAAGCTATTAAATTATTCAAAAAGTACATTAAAAATGCAATTCATGCATACAATGTTTGAATACACTTCTTCTACGAGAAGCATGTTTTTCATTTCTGTAATAAAACACATTTAGATATATTTAGGGGCATTGAAGTAAATAAAAGTAAATAATTCATGATACTTGTAAAAAAAAAAAAAAAAGCTATTCAAAAATCTTTTTGCCACATTTTAAACTAGATTTTTCTTTATCGTGGACACTCTTATATGGTATTGACCCAACTAGATGACTGAATACTGAATTTTCAAATTAATCAGCCAGCTGTATTTTGAATGTGCCTGACCGATTTTACGGCACGTGCATGCAGACCAGAGTCTCAAGCTACTCGAGCAATAACTAAAGCCTGAAGATGGGTGGAGTAGGGGTCAAAGAAACAGTCGTATGTTGTGGAGCATGAAGTAGCGACCACAGTGTGATCTGTGAAAATCATCTGGGACAACACCCAGGCTTTTCACACACAGGAAGGTGATGACTGTTTGACCTTCAACCGAAATGGAGGAAGATTAACTGTGGGAGGTCCTGGAAAGGGGGAGGAAGAATTTAGTCTTGTCGAAGTTGAGCCTGAGGTGTTGAGTAGCCATCAAGTTGAAATGTCAAGTGACAAGAAGAGATCGTTTTCGGCGAGAACAGAGCAGGAGACAGGAAGGTGGTATGAGATATAGTGTTGATGGCATGGCAGTGATGAGATAGACCATGTGATTTGATAATGGAAAATTGCAACAGGCCCAGTACTGAGACCTGTGTAGTTCAGGTGGTGAGAATCTGGGGGGTACCAACTACTGCTGGGCAGTATATTGAGTTTGAACGATATATCGATATATTTTTTATATATGATATGGAATGAAGCAATACCGTTTATATCGATATACAGTAGTTTGATACGAGCGGATCTGAAAAATAGCGGAGCAAAATGCAAAATACAATTTGTCCCAGACATGAGACATGCTTTTTATTTCGAGCTTTAAAATAACTTGTAAGTAATAGTTAACATGTATAGTTTAAAGTGGCTTACCCCGTCAGATGCTCTGACAGATACATGTGCTGACAGATACTTGGGCTGTTTAATGCTAATGCGTTTGTGGTGTTTCCCTCAGTGCATAACTTACATTTCACAGATATATTCTCCATCTGTAAATGTTAGAAAGTCATGGAAATATTTGCATTTTGCTGTCAGGAGTGGATGAGCCTTATGCAAGCGAGTTCATTTCCGCTTAACTTCACACTTCAGTGAACGAGCGCTGCCACGCGCATGTGCATCAAACAGACGGAGCGCAACAGAATAGGAGCGCCATAATTCTGACTAAAATATACATTTCGCTAAAATATTTGTTGTTGAATAATAAATATGCCAAATGAATAATTGTAATCCTAGAAGTAAGTGTATTTTTGTGATGGCAGTACTGTAAAGTGAGTATTGTAATGGGGAACTCAAAATAGCCTAATATAATTAGTCTGTGCTTTTGTTTTTTTATTTATTTTCATTTTTAGTTCAGTGAATTTAACTTCTGCTTTAAAAAGCATTATTTTTATTGTGACAATGTTAGAATGTAATGTGATTTGACCCTTTTTTGCACATAATAGCATATTACATGGTTACATTCACTATATTTGTTTTCATAGCCTTTAATATGAACATTGTTTGTAGGACAACATTGGGCAGAATGTGAAATAAGATTTTCTTTAAATAAATACAGATTTTTTTTTTTTTTAAATCCAAATAGAAAAATGTAGCAAATACCGATATATAAAATACTGAGATATGATTTTTTTGTCCGTATCGCCCAGCCCTACATACCCTTTCAATCTGCCTTCAAAAGACTTTAGAAGACATAACAGCTGATCCACAGAACCACAGTCTTATTTCAAGGTGGTGCTATAACCAAGTGGTTAAAGTATCGGTTGGTATCAGAGCTGTGGCACAGATTTATAGAGCTGTTGTGCTTTTATATTCTGTTGAAACAAAGTAATAATTATTATTCACTTACAATTACTTTGATATGGGATCTCAAATTTTTTGGCCAAACAGCCATGCGACAGCTCACTGGTTTTCATCCAGCCAAAGATTGCTTCCATCACACACCTCTCACTTCACTCGCTACCTGTTGCTGACCACATCTAGCTCTGCCTGGGGATGCAGAACAATTCTTCAGTACCAGGTCGATACTAAAATAAAATAATCATACCCATGCTTTTAAACGCTCTGTGAAATCAGTTAATATGAATAGGTGGAGCAAAAACATCTGATGTGTGTAAAAATATTAATCTAATTAGACTTTGCATATATTAAATCATAAGATTAATACTTTTATTAATAAAATTAATATTCTTAATAAAATAAAATATTAATTCAACAGAAAACACTTTTTACTGTTCTTTAAAACTTTTCTTCACTGCTTGTAAAAGTAACGTTTTTTTTTTTGAACAGCTGAAAACAATTAAACAAATTAAACAAAAAGGCAAAGCAAAGCAAAAAATAAAATAATACAATCTGTGTTGGGTGATCCACTTAACACTAAGTTGGCTACAGTATAAGCTAATGTAGGTTGCTTTGGATAAAAGTGCATGTTAAGTGACAGTAGTGGTAAATGACTAAACGGTAACAACAATAAAGTATTGAGCCATTTTGATTTTGTTGTCTTCTTTTCAGTGGCTTTCAGTGGACAGTTTGCATTCTTCTCTGGCTCCAACTCGTGGGAGATGGGCTCAACTCATCCTTTAAAAGGTCTGAAGAATTGGATCAATACCTAAGCCTCTTATCATCTCAACCCAAACACAACACACAATTAATCTCTCTACTCCGATTTAATGAGCGGTTCTAAATAACACCTTGCAAAAGCTCTTTGTGTTTATGCTTACATCGATCTGACAACAAGAGGTTTTGCTGCAACAAATCCATTCAAAAGTGTCAAATACTTTATAACCCAGATAATAGATTTTACAGCATCCTGAACTCCAGAGACACTATTTTATTTGATTTTTTTAAAAGGGTAGGTTAACAAACTTCAACATTTAGCTCATTTCGGTTTGTCGATGCACTGTCTTTTTGCCAAAAGTTTCTGGTACTTTGATGGCGGTTGCATTCCAAACTCAGCAGGACTCCGCCAAAGGAGACCCCGACACTACCTTTCATACAAACAGCGGACTTCTATTTTCCCTTTCTCCTTTGTTCTCTGCTTGGTGGCCACTCGCACCATTTCACAAGAGGCTCCATCAGTTCATCATGGCCAACTGCTGGGTCCTCTCTTTCCATCCTTCACCAACTGACTTTGCCGTCTCTGCTCTTTTCACCCACCCAGCAGCTCCAGGAGGGATGTAATAGGTTTGAAGGAGACTGTGTTGCTGTGGCTTGTTGTCACAAACACAGTGTGAGCAGCATGCAAATCTGAGTGTGAACTCTCCCATACTAGTGTGAGCTGTACAACAGAGGATTGGGAGCCGATGCCTCTGCATCAGCCTCCCCGGCACAAGGATGACAGCTCTGACTGATCCCAATTCTAATGGGCAGGACATGTTGGGGGTGTTCTCCCTCAGTATAACACAACCAAAGGCACGGTGCAGTGCAAGTGTACGCAGTCAGCATGCAGTTTAGGGGAGTTAGTAGTGACACCACTAACATTTTTCAGTATTTTTTTCTCATGTCTTCTCAAAACGTTGCAGCTTTTTCAGTAACAAGCTAATTGTTCCAACTACAAATTTAAGAGATTGTAGTTGATACATGATCCATATGGACCAGGCCCATGGTTTGACTCGTGAATGTGAATTGCGAATTAACACTCTGAAGTCGGGTAACGCGCCGGCGCGTTTAGCAGGATTTTTTTCACATTGCAGAAAAAATACTCCGTCATTTTAGACATAAGTAATATATCAACTGAAACTATAGAATGTCTTCTTTTATTTGTGTACACTCAGAGTAAAAACAAAATGTTGTGCTTTTTGCAAAATAAAGAAAACTAACATGATGCGTGATCTCTCGTCTCCCTCTGAACGAAGTCCAATCTGATAGTTCTCAGAAAATGAAGTGTAACTTAGTGAATACTAATCACACAAAAATGAGACTTATGTCTAAAGAAACATTGCGCTATTCAGACGCAAATTCTGAGGCAATACATGTATACATCATCGCAATCGTGAATTTATTATCTTCAAAAGTGTCTATCTGCATGTTATAGCCATGGTTAGCGATCTCTGGAAGCCTCTGTTAGTTCCTGGAATGTCACATGGTATGCCTGTTCTTCACTGAGACATTTGTGGACTACATGTGCACAGAGCGGCCTCCGGCTGCAAGTATGAATTGAAAAAAAAGTATCCAGCGCTCATAGTGATGATGACAATAAATATTGAATAAATATTACTACTCTGTATAGAAAATTGACAAACATGAGAATCCATCAATATTTCTCCAAATGTGCATTCTTTTAAGCTAAAAACCTATATGAAATGCCAAAGAAGTAGAGATAGAAATGTTCAGACGCTTTGCATCACACAATTACATTATATTTTAATTGCAAAGTTGTCTAAATTTGTAGAGTGAAAGATTATCATTTGCATGCATTTTGTCTTGCCAATTTACAATTAAACCCTTGCAGCACAAGAAGAGGCAAATGGCGCTTTTCCACTGCGTGGAACGACTCGGCTCAGCTCAGTCTGGTTCGGCACGGCTCGGCTCGCTTACTTTCGGTTTGCTTTTCCACTGCAGTTTAGTACCGTTTCAAAGTGGGTTGGAGTATAGACGGATCATTATAGTTGCGCCACCTTTACTGCCGTGGATCAGCTCCTCAGCTACCAACGAGTCTGCACCTCATCTACTGACCACAATACAGCCATTTCTTTTTTCAAGTTGCGTGCGACAGTCGTTTAAAGCAAGTCCTTTTGCGAACAAATGATAGTGTGGTGGCTGTTACTGACTAATTAAATCTAGCGGGTTTGATGTTTCGTGTTTCAAATCCAATGACGCTGGTAGTGACAATTCTCTCTGACCAATCAGTGACGGCACGCTTGGATCCTCAACTGAGGTGGTACTATTTAAGCGAGCCGTACCGTTCCGTATCGAGCTGTCTCATGCAGTGGAAAAATGCCAAAAAGTGAGCCGTACCGAACCGTACCATGCAGTGGAAAAGCGGCAAAAGAGAACTAAACATTCGCCCCTGCTCTGCTTGCCACAGGTAGACTTTACAATTTCTAATAGCTTCTTCCAAGCATGTGTGATTGACATATGCGTGTTTGTATGTGAAAAACATAAACTAGCGTTTCAAAATTTAAAAATTACTTTTATTTAGCAAGAATTAATTAAATTGTTCAAAAGTGCCAGTAAAGACTTTTATATTGTTACAAAAAGTACTAGCCTATTTCACATAAATGCTACACTTTTTAACTTTTCATTCATTAAAGAATCCTTCAAAAAAAAGCATCACGGTTTCCACAAAAAATTTTAAGAAGCACAACTGTTTTCAATATTGATAAGAAATGTTTCTTGAGCACTAAATCAGCATATAAGAATGATTTCTGAAGAATCATGTGACACTGAAAACTGGAATAATGACTGCTGAAAATTCAGCTTTGCCATCACTGGAATAAATATATATATAATAACAGTTATTTTAAATTGTAATAATATTGTGAATTATTACTGTTTCTTGCTGTATATTAATCAAATAAATTTTACTTTTTTGATATCAAATAAGTTTTAATCAAATAAGTGAGAACAGACACTTTTTTTTTATGGAAAAATGTATTTATTTAATAAAAAATTTAATCTTATCTCAAACTTTTGAACTGTGCCAAACACACATATGCTCACATTTGGTCACTTACACAAACCGTACTGTTTTCACAGATGGGGTGGCATAAATAACACAAATATGACCTCCTACTCTGTATCTGTGTGGGTAGCTGCATGTCACAAGCTGGTTTCTTAAATACAGATAAGTACAGAAAGACAGTAAAGACCAAACACCACTGCAGTGATTCACAGCACTATCAAACTGTGTGCTGCAGCAACAGAGCACCGCTGCCACACATCAACCAGAAAAAAGCTCATATCCACTGCACTACCTTTTGTGGCTTCTTATGAAAACACTTGCCTCTAGTCTCGCTACTATTCCCTAAATACATACCAACAGAAAAGAAAAATTGCAAATGTGAGCTCAGCAATGAGGTTAAATAGAACTTAAATTGAGACTTATGTCTTTCAGAAACTGAACCGTACCTCTCGGTGGAAACGAGCCATGTATCAGACTGTGATCAAATTTGATCAAACACTGCACTTAAAAGTTTAGAGACCTCAATATGAAAATTTTGGGGGGGATTTTCAGAATTGCTAGAAATTATATTTTCACTAAATGTTAAGGTATATTTGCAAACGTTTTTCATCACTATATTATTCTTATTACAAAAAAGTGCAACATGATTGAATGCACTTATGTAAATTCTTACAATTCAAATGCAATGAATTGAATTTTCTTAAGTAAATTAAATTCATTACGTAAATTCAACACACTTTTGCCTAAAAAAGTTTGTGTGTGTGTGTGTGTGGGGGGAGGGTCATATGTTTATGTTTTATTTATGCTTTCGGCAAAAACAAAACAGAACAGTTCTTATATCTGACCTTAAATTCTTTCACTCTGGCCCCAGGTCAGCAGGTCATCATTATTGTTGAACCTTGCCAAGGAATTTTAGGAGAAACATTTGATTCAAAGTACTTCAAAAACACAACTGAGAACTACGCATTCTGAGCTATGAAAGGGGAACAGAATCTTCCTCTGGGTACACATCCATGTTTTCTAGATATCAGTTGTGTCAAAATCATGCTTTGAACAGAACAGCTAAACCCTTCACACATATATACACAAATATACATGAACCAGTCCGCCTAAATCCACAGCCACTGTCACATTTCCCCAATCACGTCCAACCATTATTTACAGGATGGCAGAGTAGTGAGCCAGAAGCCAAAGTCAACCATTTGCAACTACCGTCTGCTTGGCTAATTGCATACATCGTCTTTCATTTAGGGGTGATTGAAGTGCAGGAATGGATCCAGCCAGCCCGACTCAGCTTCAGTAACTGAAGTTACTCTGCCAGCATCGAGAGATGCACAAGCCTCTAGAGCCAGCAGCTTTTGATTCATAAGATGTTCAGAAGTTATCTTTCCTCGTGTGCTCATTGGCTGATCTGAGACCATTAAAAATGAAAGGATCATGCTGCCGTACTGGAGATTCTGGCCTGCACTGAGGAGCAGTTGGGCTAAATGGTTCCTGTGTCAGAGATCCTCAAAACTATCGCTCAGAAACGCACACCTAACTCAGATGCAGACAAACACACAGGTTCAGCCAAGAAGACATTGTGGAGTGGATGTCTGATGAAGGCTTTTCAGCTCAAAGATGGAACCCTTAAAGCTTGTGTGGGAAGTCTGAACAGGCCATAGCTATCACTAACAGTTCAGGTCTCAGTCCCTGAATGTGTATATGTATATATGCGCATTAGGGCTGTATGATATTGTAAAAAAAACTGACATTGCAATATCTTGTTTTTCTGCTATATATATTGCAATATGAAAAAAATCACCAGATGACTTGAATAGCTCTATTTGGAAAGATTTAATCATTCTAGGATGATTGGGGTGATTTTGTAGGTGAGTGAATATGCATAGAAAATAATTAACAAATTACAAGCATAGATAAATATAATAGAACAAAGATACAAATTAAATAAATAGTACTTTATATTTTTCATGTAAACCTAACAGTATTCAGGTACAGAAATTGAATAATCAAATGTAAAATAACACTGCATAGTCTTGACTGTACAAATGAAATATAATAAATCTGAAAACTACAAAAGTGATTTTTCTCTTTGTCTTTTGTTGTTTGATTAATATTCATGACACAAAGCAGCAGGAATATTAGGCTGCTATCACTATAAGACCGAATGCATGGATCCAAAATACTGTTACACATCCGGTTTTCTTTCACAATTGTTTAGTTCACCTAAGCCATACGCAACTGTGTTTACCAGGATACTCGATGGTTTATTTTATTTATTTTGACAATTTTTTGCATGTATGTGTCCGTTCAGGCAGAAATAGGCGCGGAAGAGAACGGCTTTCAGAGTTCAGGTGCATCTGGGCGGCTCTGTGTGTGTGTGTGTGTTTTCTTTCACATCTTTGTGTGCTCAAATGATTAAAAAATTTGAATCACTTGAATGTTAAAACATGTTTAAATGATAAATTTCATTGTATGATAGTCAAACTTTTAATCCGAGAATCACGTGCATTTTCAACTTTGGTGTCTGGTTCGTACGGATTAACAATCCCCACTAGGCATTGCACATCCTGCGATGTCACTATAGTGGATGCGCACATTGTGATATCGATGCTAAAACTATATATTGTGCAGCCCTAATGTGCATCCAAAAATGCATGTGTAAAACCTGTGTGCAAATATGATTCATGGTTTACACAATTTAAAATAAAAAAGACCGCCTATTAATAATAATATCACTGTGAAGCTGCTTTGAAACGATCTGTATTTTATAAAGCTCTACATAAATAAAGATGACTTGAATTTTATTAATTAAACCAGCTTATGAACATGCAAATAAATATAAATTATTATAAACAAACAAACAGAACCTGGCTAGTTTTCATATGTAATGTTTTTTTATTTATAATTAAAAACTTATTTCAGAGTAGGAGTATTACAGGGATAGGTAAGCATATAATGCATTCAAATTGTGAAACATTAAAAGGTACAATGGTGATAATTCACAAATTAACCTTTAGTGTGTTCTAACCTGCGGCAACCTTCCAGTTACCATCCAAAGTATTTACCCCCACCTCCCAGATTATACATAAAATACTTATAAACACAAATACATGCAATACCCACATGCTGAATTGTTTTGTAGGACAGACCAGTCAGTATCTGACAGATCTCAGACTGATCTGGCAGATACTAACGGATCTTAAGGACACTTATCTGCATTTAAAAAAACAAAAAAAAACAAATGGTTACATAATGAACTAACTAATGCATAGATCAAAAAGTAAAAACAATGTGAGCAACTGTAGAATACAAATGCTCCCACCAGTTCTATTTGAACAGCACAGATCTAACAGTGATTAAATAGTAATTATAAGGGTAGCATGCATTTGCAACCAGAGACATTATAGAAACACGATTATTATAATTGGCCTTCATTACCAAGAAAATAAGCCTAGGCACTTGGGAATAAAGTTAGGTGGAGGGAAATATAATGCCTAAGGTAATAAAATTGAATTATTGTTACATCATATTTTGCTCCTTATGCTATTTTTTAGCTTTTTTTTTCCTAATGGTTAGACAAGACAAGAAACTAGTACACAGACATGACAACACACGATCCACTTCAACAGATGTATTAGCCAATAAATTGTGAATTTGTTATTATAAGCGATGCTCCAAAATTTCTGCAATCAAAAATATTCGTCTGGAATTGAGAAATTGGTTTCTGTATTTCGGTGCATTTCTAGATATAATTCAGGTTGCTAAAAACTTTAACTAACTTGCTCAGCAAGATTTTCTTCAGGCTGATGCTCTGCCATGATAGTATTGAACTGAAATGCTTGCAATGCAACATGTACAACATGTCTTATGAATTGTAGTCTGACACATTTCGAATACAGAAACACACAAAATCGAACTTGCTTAGAGTATTTTCCAGGCCTAAAGATTTCCAATTTTAGATGGTACTGAGAGTGAATAAAAAAGAATTACATCAAAGTAGCAAACAAAACAAAATTTTTTAAAAGTCCAAAATAGTAAGAAAATATATTTTGTCGTTTTCACAAAGACATGGGATGAGTATGGAAATATCTGGGTTATTCAAATCTTTCTGACTTCTGTAACATCTACATCTGCAGTTCTAATTCATTCTGTGAACTTGAAAAATAAATATTCTAAGCTTGAAAAACAAACTGGTGTTCACCTGTGCAGGTTGGATAGGCCCATATCTCGAGTAAAGTGCGATGTGTTCTGCCTGAAAGGAATTTCGGTGTACAAGATTCCTGAAAGGTACACGATGCAGTAAAGGAAAACAGCCCTGTGGTATCCATCCCTTCAGCTGACAGGAGAAGATAATGTATTTTAGATAGAGCTTATACACTGGACCGTGCTGCTGTCCATCAGTCGATCACTGCCTCGAGTCGATATCCCAGAGAGCCTGAGACATGTTTATTAAAGAGGTGGTGGTGGTGGGGGGTTGAATTTGCTATATGCAGGGGGCTGAAATTGGCACGCTTGAGACCTGGATGGATTCTACACAGTTAATTAAGATAAAACGATTCAATTCAGCAAAGATTGAGTTGCGATTGAGCCCAAGCTGCTCATGGTGGTTGCTCTGATTAGGAGCCAGAAAATGCATTTGCTGAGATTTTGATGCGAGACAATATTCCCGTTTTCAATTACACACACGAACAAACCCCTAACTACCAAAACTGACTCATTTGCATGATTGAAATATAATTACAGCAAGATGAAAAAATGTCTGTGTTTTGTTTGGCGTTACAATTGTGTTTAATTGTTTCTGCTGTTTGTTTTTGGTTTGTAAGCTTGCTTGTTTTTTTCATTCAGATATCAGCAAAAGCACTCCCAATCGATCTCAGGGTCAATGAATAAGGACAAGCTTATTTTTCACATGTAGGATATAAAAGTCCATCTACTTTCAACAGTACTCGTTGTAGTAAAACAAGCAAACAAAAAATGACTAACTAAACTATCAACCCTTAACTATCATATGCTGACATGGTTGTTCACAGTGTACAAAAAACTTGATATAATTCCTGCAGAGGAAAATTGTAAGCCTGACGCAGAATTCTCTGTGGGAAAAATCGATGGCACGAATAACACACACAAGCTGCGCAACAATAAGGAAACTAGATGTTCTCCGTCACCATGTCAGAAACCTCTAATGGCGTCTCACAGCTGTTCTTTCTCTTGTGTTGACAGCCGCTGCACAGCACCATTAACAACTTACTGACGGGCCTCGATACTCACCAACCCGAGAGCGTGAAAACTGTAATCAATGATAATAATGCTCAATCATTTGCTAAGGCCTTATTAACACCAGTCCCACAATATGGGACTCTGTAATATTGAGCTGTGTTTAGAGTTATGCTCCATGCATCTGTAATTCACTGCCTGATTCTGACAGCACTCACTCATGGTGCATTTCCTCCCACTCTGAGTCACAGTTTGCTGAGCTGCACCCTTCCAATCCTTCTCTCACTGTGGGGGCCACTGCAATGGGCCCTGGTCCCTCTGGGAGTACCTTTCAGTTTTTCTTCCCTCCTCATCCTCCACTCTCAGGCTGTCTGATCCATTTCAGTGCCTTTGGTGGCCTTTTCACTGCTAACAGAGTCAGTGTAGATGTCTTCACAAAACAAAACAGACACATGTTCAATGTCTGCACCGATTCTAAATGTCAACAGCATGCCAGCTATCACCATTCATCATCTAGAGGACGCTGTACGGTTTGCTCAATGTTTAGCTCCTATCCATAGCTGTGAATTCATCTGTAGAGTACAATCAACAACTGAGATTATCGATAGACAATCTAAATATTTTCTTTATAAGAAACACTGCACCATTTTAAATCCATGCCAGTCATGTTCCATTAAGCAAATTCGAAAAATGTATGAGTGCAAAAATAAAAAGTGATTTAAACCTACATTAACATGAATGCTGGGAATTATGCCGAGTGCATGGTATGGGAATCCTAAATAGGCATAGCTATGAACAGAAATAAACACTCCGAAAAATAAATAAATAAATAAAAATAAAACAAAAAAGCACATCTTCTGAAGAAATATGTACATTATATATGTTATACATTTCAGAAGCATCTATAAATCCGCTGTCAAAAAGTAGTTATGACATCGCTATATGATAGCTTGAAGTTGAACTATGGCACTTCGAAATATAAGGTTATCAACATCATTCATTTACATGGTCCTTCAAACAACATATGGTAATGGAAAAGTTACATTTGGGCCCAGTTTCACAGACAGGGCTTAGACTAAGCCAGGTTTAGGCCTTCAGTAAGGGCATTTATAAATTTACCCTAGAGAAAAATACTGGTGTGCCTCTTGAGACAAAATAATGGCACTGACTTATTTTAAGATATAATACTATAGTCATTTATAGTAAATACTATAGTGTTTTTAAACCATACTTTAGTAAATTGTAGTATACTGTATATATTATAGTAGGGGAGAGTGGGGACGGTTGCAACACTTTTTACATTTCCTTCAGTTTCTTAGAGGCCGTTTGTATTTGAAAGCCAAATTTTGAATACAGTAAACCGACATCTGTCAGCTACCCACCCACACCGGTGTAACATGCGTACATATGATAATATACATTAAATTTATACTTGAATAGACAAAGTCAAATGTTGCAACTGACCCCATAAGAGGGGACAGTTGCAACATTCATTAAAATGTAATTAAAATCATTCTTTAACATCATTTTTAACATGCACAGTCTTCACATAGTTAAATTATCTGTATAAAGACATAGACTTGTAAAAGGAAAAAAAAACATTTAAAACATTAATTAGAAGTTAGTAATTACTTTTTAGAGTAACTTACACAATACTGGTTATGACAAGCTTTTACATTAATGTTGTCATTCTGTCCCTACGCTGACAGCCATGATAAAACTTGCTGTGCTAGCTTGACACAATAGCCTTGACACATGATAGCTATTCTTTTTAGAAGCTAAGAAAACACTGATTAAAATGATATAACTTTATAATTCTTCACACAAACAGCTTAGACAGTATGACAAAAATTCTGAGCATGAAAAAAAAGAATTGTAGAAGGAATGGTCACATGTGGCTGCTTTCTTCCAGAAAGGAGGAGAGGGTTAACTAAGCATGTGTAATATGAGTATCATCACTCTAGCTCATTCCTGATTGAAGGTATATGTTGCAACCGTCCCCACTCTCCCCTATTTACAGCACTTTGTTAATGAATGCTACAGCATACTGTAGAATTAACTACAGTGAACTGATAAACTGTAATAAATACTGTAGTATACCAAAGACTATAGATAGATATAGTCTATAGATATATAGATATAGCTATATATCCTTGAAAGAGATTTTGAGTATACTTCAGTTTTTACTACAGTAAACTGTAGTGTATTGTAGTATAATATACCCTATAGTTGTAGAACACTTAGTACAGTATTGGGTAAAGTAATTTGTTTATATTACCATAGTTGTTATATTACCACAGCAACTATAGAGTTACCACAACAAAATAATTTAAGTACTTTACTATAGTATGGTTCAAAAACACTATAGTATTCACTATAAATTACTATAGTGTTTTTTCATGTGGGGTGCAAGTTGCTTTCAGATAAAACAGCTCATGCATTTTAGTCTAGGACTGGCTTAAAGGGTTAGTTCACCCAAAAATGAAAATAATGTAATTTATTACTCACCCTCATGTCGTTCTACACCCGTAAGACCTTCATTCATCTTCGGAACACAAATTAAGATATTTTTGATTAAATCCGATGGCTCAGTGAGGCCTGCATTCAAAGCAATGACATTTCCTCTCTCAAGATCCATAAAGGTACTAAAAACATATTTGAAACAGATCATGCGAGCTCAGTAGTTCTACCTTAATATTATAAAGCGACGAGAATACTTTTTGTGCGCCCAAAAAAAACTAAATAACGACTTTTCAACAAAATAGTGATAGGCGGTTTCAAAACACTGCTTCGGAGCTTTGCGAATCGAATCAGTGACTCGGAGCGCCAAAGTCACGTGATTTCAGCAGTTTAGCCGTTTCATAGGAGATCCGAGTCACTGATTCGATTCGTAAAGCTCCGAAGCCTATATCGTTGACATTTTGCAGATTGTTCCGAGTGGTTGTAGAAATATCCACATAATCCAGTGCTCTTTTTTTCTCTATTAAAAAGTATAGCGTTTTTGTTTTACACAGTGGGAACCGCACCAAACGATTCAGCGCGACTCGGAACGATCTCGAACCGATTTACACCGTTGTGCTAACACGTTTGACCGAATCGTGGAAGTGAACTGACTCACACAAGAGTGATTCATTTGCGAATTGAGCATCGCTAGTTTTGATTCTAAACAGACGCAAGAATACGAGACAACACAAGACGTAGTTGCTGAAATATTTTGAGGGAAATTTTATCAGGTTGGTATACTGTACTCGCGCTCGCCAGAGGATTTATCAATGTAACATTAGGCCTACTGAGCTCGTGCCTGGTAAATCAGCGCCACCCAAGAGATGGTATTATGATTTCAACCAATTCCCCATAGCTAAGTTTTGTTTATTTTTTTCTGCCTATTATTCATCCTATTTGGTTTTATATTGCCATATATTAAAATTTATGAATTCATTATGCTGCTGCTTTGATCGTTTGTTTATTATTATGATTTTTTATTTTTTTTAAATAGGCCTACCATTTGCCTGGCGCTGTCGAAAACATTAAAAAAAGCACATAAATCTCAATCTCATGTGAGTATTCATTATTTTAAACATATTTGTCAGTAATATTATTCATTTTGTTGTGTGTAAAACATTTTTAATAAGAAAAAATTACTAAACAGCACCTGAGGTTAGCTTATCATGCCATAAAATTGTAGCTGGTAGTCAAATATCTAATCTACTTTTCCACCTTGAAATTACAGAAACAATTGCCAATGGAGAATACCAAGCAGCAAAGGATAACCACAACTCCTTTTTTTATTATTAACATACATGCCAAAATCATAATTTATAAGTTTATTATAAGTTGTTGCCATCACATTCAATAGATGCAAATTTAATTTGACAAACTTAATTTGAGGCAGATTAAACAAATTAGATTATCAGGTTAGAAGTTGATAAGAAATCTACAACAATAGAGTAATAGAACAATAAAAGTGAGGGTAATGATTCTTAGACATTTGCAGTATATTTCAATTTGGTACAACCTCCTGTAACAAAAAACTGTCACTTTTAGCTTTCTGTTTATTTCAAATGGAATTTACTCTGTTTTTATCATTGCAAAGGTAGTAAGATTGATGGAAGCTCAAATTCAGTTCAGCCTTTTTTTCTGTGGCATGCTGAATGATCTTCTTGTCAATGCTGAAACAAGTTTGACAATTTTTTTAACTAGCAGAGTTGTTTTGAGACCCTTAAACAAAATGTATCTCATCATTCTTTCAATTGTGATAAATAAGAAATGAGTGAAAGAAACTGTGCAGGAGCCTGAGTTGTGAAAGAATGTTGTAGTTTCACTTTTCCATTCAGGTCTAAAGCATTTGACTTCAACGCAGGAAAAGACTGAAAGGACTGTATAGCAATTAAGCCAAAAAGCCACTTCATACCGCACAATCAAAGACAAGAGGCAATCAAGCAAAGCAGGCTGTCCTCCACATCAGTTAGCCTGCATAGAGACACAGCACCGTCTCTCCTTCAGCAACAACAAAAAGACCCGCCTTCCTCCTGAGGGGCAAAAGCACTGTGTTTATGGAGATTACATACAGTGGCGGAGAGAGCCCAATTACCTACAGCAAATGTACTGCGTTGAGCCAAAGCCCATCGCAACCCATAGCGAAACAAAGTGATTTTACAACTCAATTCTAATCTGCAGGCTTTGGCCTGGTCTCCGGTTCCCCATGTGGGCCTTTTAAAATCTGATTTATCTTTACACTTTAAAGCAGACCAGTGGCGGCACCAGCCCGATGCTTAGTGATGCTTCTGAGGGTTCTCCAGTAACAGTATTGTAGGGTTTAATGAGGTGGTCTGAATACAGAGATGGTGCTCGACGGAAATACCCATTTTCACAGAGTGGGTGAATTAGACAAACAGGGAGTGTAAAAAATTTGATGTAGCATGTATCAAAAATTCAATGTATTACATTAAAAGGTTCACGTAAGACAGACTTGAAATCTGCCCTTCAATGCAAGAACAGTGGAAATCATTGTTTGCGAGTAGTTAACTAAAAAGAGCGAGGCTATCACTTTTCAGTAGTGCGACAGTAGTTGTTTTTGAATTAATTTAGCTTGTGCTCTCTAGACACTCTTCTGTGTGAAATGCATATATATGCGTAAATGAGTACACCCCCTTTGAAAAGTAACATTTTAAACAATATCTCAATGAACAAAAAAAAATTCAAAAATGTTGACAAGACTAAGTTTAATATAACATCTGTTTAACTTATAACATGAAAGTAAGGTTAATAATATAACTTAGATTACACATTTTTTAGTTTTACTCAAATTAGGTTGATGCAAAAACGAGTACACCCCACAACAAAAACTGCTACATCTAGTACTTTGTATGGCCTCCATTATTTTTAATGACAGCACCAAGACTTCTAGGCATGGAATGAACAAGTTGGCGACGTTTTGCAACATCTATCTTTTTACATTCTTCAAGAATGACCTCTTTTAGAGACTGAATGCTGGATGGAGAGTGATGCTCAACTTGTCTCTTCAGAATTCCCCATAGGTGTTCGATTGGGTTCAGATCAGGATCCACTGAATCACTTTCACCCTGTTCTTCTTCAGAAATCCAACAGTGGCCTTAGATGTGTGTTTAGGATCATTGTCATGTTGGAAAAGTGCACGACGACCAAGGGCACGGAGTAATGGTAGCATCTTCTCTTTCCGGATAGAGCAGTACATCTGTGAATTCATGATGCCATCAATNTGTCTCGTTAGGGAGGGCAGCATAAAATTCAATGAGACTGTTGGGCTTAAATGCGTCTTTCAGAACATCACAGTTCTGTAACTCAGCCAACTCAAACTTATAAGAAGGCAGGGCTTCGTCAATGTCGGCAGCAAAGGGGTTCTGGAAAAGGCGGATTTCTTTAACGTGGATGTGTAGCTCACGGAATCGCATATCAAACTCCGCCTTCAGCATTTCCAGCGCTTCCGTGGACTTTTCAGTTGGGAATGGGGCCACTGGTTTCTCAGCTGAGAGACTTTGGGTAACAGGGAGATGGGTGAAGTCTTGCTTTTGCACTTGTCCCACAAGCAGTGCTAGTTTCACCTCAAATGCTTTTATGTGGGAATACATGTCACATATTAGTTTCCCCTTGCCTTGGAGCTGCAAGTTAAGGTCGTTTAACATTTCTGTCACATCAGTTAAAAAGGCGAGGTCCCATTTCCATTCTGTGTCGATCAGTTCTGGGACAGTTTTGCCCTTTGTCAGAAGAAAGGNGTGTTAACTTCCGTGGACGACCTGGACGTCTCTGTGAGATGGTTGCAGTTCCATCTTTTTTTTAATGTTTGTACCACTTTTGCTACAGTATTCTGACTGATAAGTAAAGCTTTGCTGATCTTCTTGTAGCCTTCACCTTTCTGGTGTAATGAAATTATTATTATATTTCTCTTCCATGTCGTGCAATTGCTGACAGCATGAAATGGGAAGGGGTTTTAACACCATTTCTCACTTGCACGAAAACATTCAGTATTCCTCAAAATGAATAAAAACAGTGAAATGCAGAATCTCAGAATTATACACAAACCTGTAATAATTAACTTTATTAATTTACACAAATATACTTTATGTATTTAATTTCATTTATTAACCACTGTCTTTGCTGCTGACTTTCAATGATCTAATTCAACCATCCTAATAAGCAAAAATTACTAAATTAGATTTAGAATAAGAGCACTGAACTTCTACTCCAATATCCTATTCTTCTTTAATCCAGAATGGCAGCAGCTGAAAGGTTTATTGGAGCTGCGCCCTCTACTATACAGGCGTAAATATGCATTTCCTTCAACCTGAGGCTTATTCATTTCACTTTTGGTGTGAAAGAGCCTTAACATTTGCCACAAATAGAACTTTTTTGTTGTTATTAAACAAACAAGTCCAGCCTAGGTGAGGAAAAAGTAATGTAACTAATTACTTTTCATAACTAATAACTAATAACACAATTAGTTACTTTTTTTAGGGAGTAACGCAATATTGTAATGCATCACTTTTAAAAGTAACTTTCCCCAACATTATATATATGTTTTAAGAGAGCACAAGCTAAGTTAAACTAATATGTATGTATTAATGTGTGATATATGCATTTACTATCCTTTTTTTCAAGTTTATCGCTGCCAAGTTTAATTTAAAAAGCCAAATACAATTTTTAAGAAATACTGTTAGCTGTACATTTTCAATGATTTTGCATCCTTAAATGAATTTGTTTGAATTTTTTTTTCATGACTGTAGTTTAACTATGAGCAGCTTGACAAAACTAAAGTTTTAAAGTAGATTCCCCAACACTGAAACAGATTCCTGGTCATATTGGAGTAACACTCAGATCTGGTGGCTATTTCGGAATAAGGATTGACTTTGAAAAAGGAACCATGGTACACTAACCAGGAGGAACCAGAGGGGAGCAGCTGGGAAAGGTAATTGCCTGTGCCATGTGAGATGAGTATGGAGGGTGTTGCTTTATCTGTGGACTGTAATATAGGAATAGAAGCTGGAGGAAGCGCAGAAGTAGAGAAGCAATTCGCTTCCATTTAGATTTAGGCTGCCTGAACCCAAGTGAACCCTGCTTACCGCTGTTAATTAAATCTGAAAGGGAGGTGAAGGGCAAAGAGGAGGGTCAGAGTAGGATGGTAGACGTGAGGAGGGGAAGCTAGTATGATCTTATCGAGGAGCGCAGACCGCGCGTTGGCAAAGAATAATGTAAATGAAGCAGAGGTCAGCAAGTTTTCCCAACGAGTGCAGCCCCCCTGCTGGCACGAATGTTCACTTTACTACGGAAACAGCAGGAGAGAGAGGATAATGGTGTAAAGATAACTGCTGGACTGTACTTATCCATGTCGAATCATAAGTTCAGAGCTTGAGCTTCAGTTTCAAAACAAATGAGAAACAAAAGACACACTTTAGTTGTGTCCCAAATGACACACTACAGACTATGCACTTATACACTATATAGCTACTTATGCACTTTTTTTTAAGTGCTTCATTTGGGTATTTAAAGTGCATTTTTTCTATTTGGAATTTTCAGTGTGAAAACACTCGTTCACACACTACTACTTTCTACTACAAAATGCCATAGAATTGTGCATAAGTATGCAAATTGGGATGCGACATTTGACTGAAAAAAAATTCAAGGAATGTTGAGTATTTGTTCCATATGGTGAGCCTAATTACAGCACATCTGTAAGAAAACTAACTTATGAAAGTGGAACTATATATTCTCGCACCAAGCTTTGGTTGTATTCTACATGTAACAACCTGCTTGAACTTAATTACTTATCATGATTAATTTTAAGCCGGATTCAATGTGATATAAAATTAATAGTCATTATATTATATATTCAAATTATTTGTCATTATATTTCACAGGTGTTGAAAAGAGTACCGAGATGACAGATGATCTTAAATTAAAGGTGGGCTGGAAAAAAAATCTGAATCAAATAGCTCTGTACCTTGAGCAATTTATACAATTTGAATAGATGTAGAAATTGCATGAGAATTCAGCTGAAAGTGCTTTGAAAAACTCCTGTTGCTATTACCATATGAAATGGACTGCAAAATTATCACCGTCGACAACAACTGATGTCTCTAAAAGGGTCTAAACATTTTGTTCCTGAATTCAGTTTGCAGAAGATTATCCATTTTGGGGGTGAATGACTTATATCTGCGTGATTGTAGAGAGAAAAATCTCAATTCTACAGCTGAAAATAGAGAAGCCTCGGGCACAATTCATTTCCCTGAGGCAGTGTTGCCGAAAATTGGCAAATGGCTTAGAACCCTGAGAAAACTTGGATGATTTGAATTTTTCAGATTTTTTTTAACATATTGGTTTTACAATTATCTTTGCACTAGTCATATTCAATATTTTTTTTGACATCTGAGGCCAGACATATAATTGCTGCAGAACTTTAAAAGCGGTTTCTTCTTTAGAAATGTATCGTCTGATTGGGGAGATTTTTGATAAGCCTCTTACTGAGGATGAAAACTGCCTTTAAAAATATCTTTGCTTAATTCCCAAAAGAAAACTACATGCTTTTGCTTCTTATACCAAAACATTTCAAACTATGACCCATTACTGGATATGTTCATTCATTCCTTTCTCTCTTTCTTTATATGATATAGAAACTTTTAAACTACAGTGGTGTTACAATTAGATTTTTTGTACGGTGGTGGAGGAGGAGTTAATTTTTGATCTGGTTTGGATTTGATGTGTGTTTAATATTTATGCTGTTATGATTAAATAAAGTTTGTTATTAAAATCTCTTTCTTTCTTACTTACTTTCTTCCTTCTATCTATATATCTATCTATCTATATCTATCTGTCTGTCTGTCTGACCTATGAAGGCTTTATAAACTTTTTTCAAAGCTTTCTAATAAGGCTTTGTAAAGCTTTGTCAACATTTGGCTTTAAAACTTTTGCTTTTCTTGTTAAAATTTGCAGTTATAAGAATTTCAGTACATTTTAATTCTACTTCTACATTCAGTATAGTGATGATGATAGTGTTTGTTAATATACAGACAATGATAGGTAATATTCAGCCCAGTGTTTTTTGCTGTGATATTTAAGTGACTCAGTTATTAATTTCATATTCTGTTTATTCATTTCAGAAACCGTCTTTGCGCATTGATGACAATCATTAAAAGTTAATCATCGCCTGCATGACTCGTAACTTTTCTGTCAGGAACCCTGAAGCACTCAGTGCTTAATTTACTCTCATGCTAAATTCTTTTCAATTATTATTATTCTTTTTTTAAGATGCATAATTTGGGGGCACAATTCATTCCCTTCCAAATGCCTATAGGGGTTCTCTATCTAATCAGTTATGTACCCTTTGATTAGGGCTGCTGAGATGTTTGTCATCCCATCAATATCACGACGATCGCCAAGACTCTCACAGTGAATGCAACAAGAGACTTGGAAAAAGACCCGAGAATCATGCGAGAAGAGAAAGAGAACGAAGCTGTCAGAGGGAAAAAGAGGTGTGAACTGATCCCTCACTCCTTCTTGCTGAGTTTGGAGAGAGAGAGCGAGATGGCAGGCGAGTTGTTTGACTAATGCTCTGTTAGCTAATGTGTCCAGACCACCCACTGAGTTGCACCCGTCTGTCTGGCTCTGATATTGTCTTGTAGTAGTGATGTGTGCTCAGTTGCATGAGCCCAGCATTCTCAGCCCTATTCTGGGGAGGCGCGTGCAATACTCCCACTGGTAACAGCAAGCTGGTGGGAGTCTGCTCTGGCTTTCATGATAATGTATGCATTTTTCTGCTGCTTTACACCGCCAGATGCAAGCCATCGTTTTTTTTCGTTCGCTTGAGTGTTTGGGGAGAAAGCAAATATTTTTTTGCAAGGTTGCAACAAATGTTCTCCTTAGACAAACTGCACAAATTGGAAGTTAGGACCACAGCTAAGCTCTGATGTAATATGATGCAAACTGTAAATTGTGTTCTGAAGAACACAAACCTCTGTTGTTGTATCTCCAGAGATTCGAATAGAAATGTCTTGATTAGTGTCACAGGAAAAACCAACCGGCAACATAAAAGGAAAATGGTTCACTATCAAATATTACAGCGCATTGTTCTCTTTTGCAACCCCCACTGGAACCCAGCCTAACTGCCTACTACTAGATGGCTGCCTTCTAATGCAGCATCCTAACTAAAATTAATACTGATAAGTTCCATACCAATAGTGTTCCTCATGCAAAACGTACGATTAACTTTACACGTAGTAACAGTTCTATTTAAATCATATCGTCTTGAAGAACCCTTTATATGCTGAAATTGTTCTTTGTTTTTAGGGTTCTATTTTCCCGCCTTTTTGTTTTTCAAATCTGTAACCATCAAAGCCACCTTATTACTGATTTTCTGGAGCTCAGCAGCCATCCAATTATACAGACTGTCTACACACTCTCAACAAGTAAATTATTTATTTTCTAAAATGTCTATAAAATTTAACTTTCAAGTTGCTATTTGTTTCCTACCAGTCATGTCTTTTTCTTTTTAGTTTAACAGAACATGTAAGTGTGAGCAGCTCTGTTCAGTTAAAGATACTTCTCTTCTCTACTAAGTAACAGAGATATTGAATTTATGATCCATATTGTTAAAAAAAATTTATTATTACTTTATACATACTTTATACACCCAGTCACAAAAAAAAAACATTAAAGCTATCCCATGACTTTATATCACTTTTTCCTTTTAACATTGTAAATACTGTGCATTTTTGATAATTTTGGCCTGCATAAACATAATTGTTTTTACATAAACAAATAGAAGAGACAGTGCAACTGTAAAGATACTAATATTATAATAAATAACACCATTAAGGTCCTACTGTATATAGCACTTTCAAAGCATGGTGCTTTATGGAACCTTATAAAAAGGGTTCTATTTAGCACCAAAAATGGTTCTGCTATTTTTACAAGCCGAAGAACCCTAATTTAGTACTCTTTAGAACCATTTTTCTTAAAGTACATATGAAATCAAAATTGACCTTATTTATTTTGTTAGCTCAAATTGCTAGTTTTGTGGTGAACAGTTCATCCGTGCAAGTCAATCCACACACAAAAATTGTTTGGCTTCGTAATATTTAATTAAAATCTGAAAATGCTCCTCCCCTCTGCAACGGTGCCCCTTCTCTGATAACGTCAGTTTGACGGCTTGGGTTGAAATCGCGTAAACCACTCCTCTGCAACCGTTAGTCTGCTATGAGGGAGATATGGAGAGGAGGAGCGCTAAAGTAAAACTCTGCCCTCTGTTCAATATTCTGTTTCACTTGGAAATACGTCACAACACTGGAGAAAAGTCGTTTGCAACTTCCGGTTCACGCGGACTTTAAGAGTGTAGTATACACTCACCTAAAGGATTATTAGGAACACCTGTTCAATTTCTCATTAATGCAATTATCTAATCAACCAATCACATGGCAGTTGCTTCAATGCATTTAGGGTTGTGGTCCTGGTCAAGACAATCTCCTGAACTCCAAACTGAATGTCAGAATGGGAAAGAAAGGTGATTTAAGCAATTTTGAGCGTGGCATGGTTGTTGGTGCCAGACGGGCCGGTCTGAGTATTTCACAATCTGCTCAGTTACTGGGATTTTCACGCACAACCATTTCTAGGGTTTACAAAGAATGGTGTGAAAAGGGAAAAACATCCAGTATGCAGCAGTCCTGTGGGCGAAAATGCCTTGTTGATGCTAGAGGTCAGAGGAGAATGGGCCGACTGATTCAAGCTGATAGAAGAGCAACTTTGACTGAAATAACCACTCGTTACAACCGAGGTATGCAGCAAAGCATTTGTGAAGCCACAACACGCACAACCTTGAGGCGGATGGGCTACAACAGCAGAAGACCCCACCGGGTACCACTCATCTCCACTACAAATAGGAAAAAGAGGCTACAATTTGCACGAGCTCACCAAAATTGGACAGTTGAAGACTGGAAAAATGTTGCCTGGTCTGATGAGTCTCGATTTCTGTTGAGACATTCAGATGGTAGAGTCAGAATTTGGCGTAAACAGAATGAGAACATGGATCCATCATGCCTTGTTACCACTGTGCAGGCTGGTGGTGGTGGTGTAATGGTGTGGGGGATGTTTTCTTGGCACACTTTAGGCCCCTTAGTGCCAATTGGGCATCGTTTAAATGCCACGGCCTACCTGAGCATTGTTTCTGACCATGTCCATCCCTTTATGACCACCATGTACCCATCCTCTGATGGCTACTTCCAGCAGGATAATGCACCATGTCACAAAGCTCGAATCATTTCAAATTGGTTTCTTGAACATGACAATGAGTTCACTGTACTAAAATGGCCCCCACAGTCACCAGATCTCAACCCAATAGAGCATCTTTGGGATGTGGTGGAACGGGAGCTTCGTGCCCTGGATGTGCATCCCACAAATCTCCATCAACTGCAAGATGCTATCCTATCAATATGGGCCAACATTTCTAAAGAATGCTTTCAGCACCTTGTTGAATCAATGCCACGTAGAATTAAGGCAGTTCTGAAGGCGAAAGGGGGTCAAACACAGTATTAGTATGGTGTTCCTAATAATCCTTTAGGTGAGTGTATATATATATCAATACGGTGGCCGAGAGAGATCAATGCGCTGCGACTGACAATACATGCTGCAAATACTCACAATGCAACCAAATACAGAAACATGCTGCAACTGAAGAAAGCACATGCAAATAGAAAAAGCACCAGCAAATAAAGAAAACATCTTCATCAGTTTGACAACACATGTGCTGCAAAAGTTTACAATGCAACCAAATACAGAAACGTGCCGAAAATAGCAGAGACCACAACAGAAATGTTTCAAGGGGACCCAACAAGTAACGAACCTGCCTGGGACATGCTTATTGTTCAATGTCTACTAGGGTGTAACGGTTCTCGGCAAAAAAACAAACCGTACCGTTCTCCACATGGTTCAGCAAGCACTTGCACCGCTGTTCACCTCATTTCTGACGATGGATAAACATCTGCAATATTGTTTATTGAAAATAAATAAAACAGAAAGACAGAGTTAAGCTAATCTATGTTTCTGTCGATGGATACGCATTCTGGCTTCTCCTAAACTTTGTTCAATGCGAGTGCTGTATGCTCAAATATGACTAGTCATTTACCCGTCATCACCCGGGTGTTGATCGAGCCCAGGTGAGACCTGAACAGTGCTCTTGACTGAATAGATTTTTTAACTTAATAATTACTTAATAATTAATAATGATTAAAATGCAATGTTTTTTTACATCTAATTAGCTACTTTATTCCATTTCTGTACCTGAAAACTACTGTTAGATACCTGAAAAACCCGAAAAGCACTGTTCATTTTATTTGTATCTTTACTCTACTGTATTTATTTGTGCTGTTGCTTGTAGTTTGATTATTCGTTCTTATTTTCTTTATTTTTATTTGACAGTAGTTTTTCCCTGAACAAACCATACCGAAACCGTGACCCTAAAAAATCGAGACAAATTTGAACCATTGCAGACATAATGTCTACTCGTCAGAGGTGTTGTCAATGACCTGAAAGGTGAGTTTTTTGTTTATTTTAACATCCTGATCTACGGAGCCCCGCACATGACAAGCAAGAAAAAAAATTAAATCATGCGCACGATTTAGTAAATTGAGGGATCTAATTAGTAAATCGTGCGCACGATTTAGCCTACTATTTTTATCCTGCATGACATGTCCGAGGCTCCGTACTGATCATATATGCGTTGTGAATATTTGCAGCGTGTTTCTGTATTTGTGACCCTGGAGCAAAAAAAACTGTCATAAGTCGCATGGTATATTTGTAGCAATAGCCAACAATACATTGTATGCGTTAAAAATAATTGATTTTTCTTTTATGCCAAAAAATCATTTGGATATTAAGTAAAGATCATGTTCCATGAAGATATTTTGTAAATTTAAAAAAAATATATTTGTAAGTAATATGCATTGCTAAGGACTTCATTTGGACAACTTTAAAGGCGATTTTCTCAATATTTAGATTTTTTTTCACCCTCAGATTCCAGATTTTCAAATAGTGTCCCATCCTAACAAATGATGTATAAATCTCAATTACAAAAAATTGACCCTAATGACTGGTTTTGTGGTCCAGGGTCACATTTGGTTGGAGCGTGTTTCTGTATTTGGTTGCGTTGTGAGTATTTGCAGCACATGTGTTGTCAAACTGATGATGTTTTCTTAATTTGTTGGTGTTTTTTTCTATTTGTATGCGTTTTCTTCAGTTGAAACGCGTTGAGCTCTCTCAGCCACCGTACATTAACTTTTTTTTAAGATTTATTTTGGGATTTTTTCCTTTATTATGACAAGACAGGAAGCGAAGTTGGAGGGAGAGAGAGAGGGGGGCAGGATTGGGAAAAGTCCACGAGCCGTGACTCGAACTCAGGATGCCAGAAGCGCAACTGCATTATATTTCAGCGTGCTGCCCATGAGGCTATTGGCATCAGCTACAATAACCATTTTTAAATTTTTTAAAGAATAGAATGAATAAAGGTGCAGGCACATTGTTGAAATTTGTCAGAAAAAGGTCTATTGTCAGTAGTGTTGCGATGCATGAAGCACCGCTCACACAGAAATACATTTCAAACCAAGCAGCTTTATGTTGAAAAACTTGAACATTAGAGAAATCTGCGTGTGGAACTTTTTCACACTTACATGAAACTCTCGATCACAAGGATTCCTATTGAAATTATTGAATTTTGCCCACGAAAATTTGCAGAGCTACAGTATATGTGACCACACATTTATATTTATAGTCAACATTTTTTCACTATATATTGGTTGGATATTTCTTTCGCTCCATTTTTGGGTGGATTTTTTCCACAGAGCTCAAAACGCATTATGGGATTGCTTTCTACACAAAGGATCCATACATGGTGCCTCATATCTGTTCTTTGCTATCTATTCAATGCATTGTGACAAGCTCAATGAAAAACAAAATGTATCCCAGATGGCGGACGAAGATAAATGTCTTTTTTAAATATACCTTACAGGGCACAACAATAATGACTGCCCAATGACCCAGGGTGAATGACCCTCGGGACAGTTGACGGAATTCATAATACCATAAAATGTTCACCATATTTTGGAACAGAACCAACGTCTTATTTTGCTTGCAACACAGAACAAAATGAGAGGTTGTCAAGACTGTCAAGATTTTTCTCAAACAATATATCAACATAGACGTTTACCGCAATGATTATAATACTCCATCTAATCATTTTTGAGGTCTAAATTGCCATCCTCGAGCCGAGGTTGTCAGATTGACACTTATTTATTTGGACCGTGTTCAACAAAACACAGTCCCTGCGTTTATTTTTATTGATGTCGAGCAGGAAGCGGCATACGGTTGCTGGCAGCCACCCTGAATTATGAGGAAGGTGATTACAGCCCCTCTCTCGCTCTCTCCATAGCCAAAGATCAGTGAGACAGAGAAAGACAGCTCTTGTAATCACTCTTAATAGTCTTGTTGTTTGTGTGAGTGTGCGTGGTAATGATGCTGGCACTTCAGCATGGGCTCACCGGGGACCCACTATTGTTTCATCGTCTCATTGCCTTCCACTGGCACCACAACAGGTGCCTCTGTGAGGTTCCTAGCCAGTTAATGCAATAAATAAAGATTATAGTCTTTTTTTAGCTTTTTTCCCCCTCTGACTATATCATTGCTTAATCCCAGCAATGGATCTAATGACCATGCATTGATCTAAAGTGGACCAATCACTGTAATGTACTTCAACTTTCTCAGGATTCCATGTTTATGGCCTCCATTTCCATGTTATGATCCTCATAAAGTTTCTCATGATAGCTCAGAGTGCTGTTTGCTAAATTAATGATGTGAACCCTCTTGTTCTTTCGGCATCAACGTCTTGTTGTTTTATATACTTCTCCGTATCATTTTGTGACTTGAACAAGACCGAGCGTCTAAACTAAAGTGCATTTGAATGACGTTAGCATAGTCAGTGCCGCGTTTGTCTTAAGCCGCAGTTCGGCGTGCCAGACAAATCAAACCCAATGCACAGAGTGTAGACGACACGAGAAATACACACTCATGAGAATTAGAGTGATTCATTCTTTGAGAAAAATGATTCACCCTTTTAATTTTGAGAAAAGCAATGATGATGTCCAAGGAAATTCATGTTTCCTCTCACTGAATGCAATAAACTATTTTTATGTGTGATTATATGTGACATTTTCCTGCCCTTTTGACCTGAATCATCTCTTTTAGAAGAGTAATGGAGTACAAAATGACGGTTCAGGAGGAGCTATAATGGAGTATATAAACAGCTGCTTACCTCACTATTATGACGATTCTGGAATCTCAAATGCATTTACTTTTGTTCATTTATAACTAACTTTATTATAGTTCTGGCGAGCATGACATGCCTATCTAACTACAATACACTAAAGGATTATATGGTAAACACATGTAAACTGGTTAGAACAAACTAGTCTCAATGACAGAACTCATTTAAAGGGATGGTTCGCACAAAAATGAAAATGGTCATTTATTCACCCTTGAGTCATTCCAAACCTGTATGAGTTTCTTTCATTTAAAGTTATATTAAGGAAAGCTGACTTACATTGTATGGTCAAAAAAAAATTTCAAAAAATCATATTTTGTGTTTTTACAGAAGAAAGTCATACAGGTGTGGGGCGACATGAGGGTGAGTAAATGCTTGAAGTATTCTTAAGGAGACACTGTAATGTAAAAACAAATGGATAGGTGCCAAAGCGTTTGTGAAGTGTTTCTGCAGCATATTCTTAATTTCTGAACAGTATCATTAGTTTTTCATCTCTTAAAATCCATATGGTAATTGTATATTCAGCACATTTAACCATGGTCATTTGGAATCCACCTTCAATTGCTTTACAACCGGTCATCAATAACATGTCAAGAGCACCTCTGGCAATCTGTAATCATATTGATTCACACACTATGAAGTAGCACCTTTAAGCTGTATGTGATGAATATCTGAGCTGGTGCACTTATTCTCATATACATATGGTGATGAAAGAAATTAGCTTGGAAAGTAAAAGACACGGATCCAGCATGCAGGTCTTCACCTGTTACGGCTGATGCGCTCTGACAGACTCACCTCTGCAAAGAAGAAACAACATGAGCCCAGCTAGGCTGAGACGCAGCATCTTCAGTTCCTCTGAAGTTGGTTTCGGGGAAGGAGAAGGGAATGGGTCAGTGTTTTCCCACCGACAAATCTTCCTTAATGTCTACAGGACGGTACACACAGCCTTCATCTCTTTATAAGCACGAAACAGAGTATCGGTTAGATGTTTCCCCCTCCAAGCATCTCAACACGAGTCTCTCCTGCGGTGCAGTTACTAAATGTTGTCATCTTGACAGCCATGATCTCTTTCGTGGGTTTTAAATGTGTTCTGAAGTGTCTGGGAAGCACCTTAAACATTAAAATTATAGATGCGCCATCCCTTGAAAAGTCCCAAATTTGTAGTGCAGTGCCACAAGTGTCTGTTGTTAAAAGCAGTCTGGTGGATGAATGATCCGTCTAAATAAGCGTCAGGAAACACGGCTGTGTGGAGAATCTCACAGGAAAGTTGAACATCGTCTGTGAGGCTCGACAACGCTTCATAATGTTGTAAAAACATCCACTGTAATTCCAGGAGGCGCGAGGTGTCCTCGCGTAAACAATGAAGTGACTTTTAAAAGAGAATATTGGTCATTAAGAAACAATTATGAGGGTTTATATAGCCTAAATAAGACGGAGACGAAGAAGACGGCAATATGTACTCCGGACTTCCACAGTAACTAATAGGCTACACTTTAAGAAATGAAACTGTAGTCCAGCTGTCGGTGCATGTATCGCCCGTCACAGTTTTGATGACGAAAAACAAGTCAAAAACTTCAACAATGTGAGGAAAGAAATAATAAAAATCACTTGTTCTGTGAAAATGCTCCTTTCTCTCATCCATGAAGTCCACAGTGAATACTCCTCGTGCTTTCGTCTGCTATTTGGGTTCCGCAGCGACAAGCACAGTGAGTCATGAAACTGGTGCTGCTCTCTATCTCTCTCTCTCTCTCTCTCGCTCTCTCTCGCTCTCTCTCTCTCTCAGCAAATGCTGCTAAACTGGGAGGGCTGCACACAAGAATTTCAATTTAAACTTCAAAGTAGTTTATTTGCATGATTGTTTACATAAAATATTAAAGCATTAATATACCCGTAACAAACATATAAAATAAGGTACCAGCATTGTTAATATGAAGGAGTCAACTTCATTCGACGTGTAGCCTACTTGTGGATCTATGCATTTAAAAAGAGGAAACAAGTAGTGCTTTGTAATACACCTGTTGTGAATGGTTAATCTGGAGTAGATTAATCGATCAATGAGGCCTATGTCTATGGAGGGTATTATAATTTTACAAATGATTATATCCAATTGCTGTTGTGGTTATATTAATAAGAGTGATGATGCAGGTGTTAATGTAGTTATTGAGTGATTTGACCATAGACTATTGTACTCTATTTGCTTCAACAAGAGCGCCAGTGCCCTCTAGTGGTGTAACTCGTGTCCCTAAGATTTTCCCATGCCTCCGTGACTCTGGTGGCATTATGCTGATGTTGCAACATAAAGCGTGCTGCACGCTCTACGTCTGACTACAAGATTTAGTGTGGAACAACAAGTGTTGATGACCGGGATGTAAATGTCATATTTTGCATTTAAGGTAGGTGAATACTAATCTTGTCTTAAAGGTTTAGTTCACTTTAAAATGAAAATTACCCCAAGCTTTACTTACCCTCAAGCCATCCTAGGTGTATATGACTTTCTTCTTTCTGATGAACACAATCGGAGTTATATTATTAAATATCCTGACGCATCTAAGCTTTATAATGGCAGTGAACGGGTCCAACGAGTATAAAGCTCAAGGAAGTGCATCCATCCAAAGCAAAACGTAACGGGGGAGGTGGGGGGTGTTTTAATAAAGGCCTTCTGAAGCGAAGCGATGCATTTGTGCANATCCTGACGCATCTAAGCTTTATAATGGCAGTGAACGGGTCCAACGAGTATAAAGGAAGTGCATCCATCCAAAGCAAAACGTAACGGGGGAGGTGGGGGGTGTTTTAATAAAGGCCTTCTGAAGCGAAGCGATGCATTTGTGCAAGAAAAATATCCATATTTAACAATTTATAAAGTAAAATATCTAGCTTCCGCCAGATATGTGCAAAGCTTCCTGCGTCTGTGCAAAGCTCATAAATGTTTAATAAGGTAAGAGTTGAGGCAGCTTGTGATTGGTTGTTTTTGCTAAAGAACTCATAACATTCCCTAGCACTAAATGCATTAAAATGACACTGAAACATGTTTAAAATATTTGTTTGCAAATGTGTATCCAAATATTCCAACATGAAGGTTTAAGAATTGCCACTGACTTTCTTATTATTTTTTGGCACCCTGGGCCCTATAGTTGCTATCTTAAAATTAATCTTTGATGAAAATGTAAATCGATTATAAATAAAACATATTTAATCTTGGAGTGACCGAATAGTCCATCAAACACAGTTTTCTTCCTACAGGTTGGAAATTTAATGTAACCCCCTGTGGGGGTCTGGCTTTAACCTTGTACTCAGTCACACCATGCTGAATAGAGATATCGACAGAAACAGTAGCTGATGACTCCCCTACCGCTCAAGTCAGCAATTACTGTCAGTTCACAGAGGGAAGATGTGTGTTGATTTGGGAAGAAAGAGGCATTTAGGAAGACCCACGTGCACAGGCATCCAATTAGCAAACACATGAATTGCTTCGCCAAATTCTGAGCAGGGTATTGAAAGTTTTCCAACTACGCTCACAAAGAAGCATTTGTAATTGGCTGCAGTGAGACACATGTAATAAACCGTGAAGTAGATAACACACCAAACCGCTTACACTAACATAACATCCATACAGAGTACTATTGCAAAGAAATTAAGTGAATATTGACCCCCTTCACACTCTCTCCATTTGCACTCAGTGCCATATCTTCCCTGTCATTTCAGTGTATTCACCAGGTTGATTGCCGTGACCCGTCTCTTGCTGCTAATGTCAGGTGATTAACATTTATCAGTCTTTGGGCAAGACCTTTCTCCTGAGGAGACGTTTCAACTGGCCTGCTCTTTTAGCGTCCTTTGACAACGTTTCTCTCATTACTGGTTTCAGCACATTCACACAAAGTACATGTCAGTGATGGTTTAGTCTGTGATGCCTGCTGTAATTTATTATTCATATTGCCAGCTGCATGTTTCTTATACGATCTAATAGGAGCTTCACACAACATCACGCAGTGAGTGTTATGGGAACAACTGCTTTGATGCTGGAGGCGACATGAAAACACATTTGGCACCGTTTACTTTCTTAATACATGTTCCTGGTCTTGAAAATACGCAACCGTTCAAAGGTTTTGGGGATTTTTTAATGTATTTGAAAGAAGTCATTTTTATATTTGAATCGCTGAATGTATTTGATCAAAAATAATAAAAACAGCATTACAAATTAAATAACTCTAATTCTTATTATAATCATGTAATCACATCATACTTCAGAATACATTCAAATATGCTGATTTGGTGCTCAAGTTACATTTCTTATCATCATCAATGTTGAAAACAATTGTGCTGCTTAATATTTTTGTGGAAAACATGATATAGGATTCAGTGTTCTTTAATGAATGGAAGGTTTATTTTTCACTTTTGATCAATTGAATGATTTCCTACTGAATAAATGTATCAATTTCTTTTAAAAAATTTGCTGACCCAAACCTTTAAATGCTATAAATTTTAGAGAAGCAAAATGCCATTTCATATTGACTTTAAAGTGGTAATCTTTAAACATTTTATCATTATAATTTTATGAATGTTTATATCTCTTTTCATAACATACCATACAATGTTAAATAATTGTGTAAACAAGGTTTTCTGTAACTCAGACAAGCTTTTATTATTAAAATGGCCATCAATCCTGCAATAATTGAAATACCCACCCATGTGATATCATAATTATAACAGTTGTTTTTGTCATCAGTTTTTAGCGGCGACAGTCATCTGTCAAATTTCCCTTGGGTGTCTGTTAATTTCACTGGATTTTGATGGAATGAAACTCGAAGACTTAATTGAGATTTCTGTGTTGGCTAGGATTTAAATCTGTTTATTTTATTAGTGTCATGTAAAAATAGATAACCTTAATGACAGAAGCTAATTAGTATGGTCATTTATTCAAGGTTTAATACACAGATGACCGCCTAAAGTCCCGTTTTTGTCCCAGAAGTTGTACAAGCCAATTAATGTGATGCCTCTGGGAACAGTTTATGACTCGAATTACAAGACACGTACCATAATAATTAATAGTTCAGGGGAGTTTATGTTCTCTGTTTATTAAGCTGTATGTCAACAACGCAGACATCCATGTGGGTAAAACATGCAGGTATTACTTGAGGATCATAAATATGAAAACATGTTCTAAAATAAAATGGGGCAAATGTATTTGGGTGCAAACAAGCTTCTCAGGTGCAGTTATCTTCACGTTGACATTTTTTTTTTTTTCATTTTAGATCCTGTAAATTTAGTGATTAAATCACATTTTAACTGACCCATTTGACAAATTGGACTAGAAAGGGAAATATGTTTGGTCTCCGTTTCTCTTCAACTGCAGAGTTAGCACCAGTGCTTACTTTTTTATTGCGGTGTTAAAAGGTACAGGAGTGGATTACGGCTCTCCTATCTGAACTACTTGCACTGTGAGCCACAAAAGCTTTTCACCCGTGAAGTATACAGTCCTTCTCAAAAGTAACCAAGATGGACACAAATAGATTGCATTGTACCCTGTGTGGCCCTGGCCCACATTTTAAATCTCTACTCTCTAACCTAATCAGTGACACTTAGGGTATACAGCCGACATCTTCGAAACTGTATCAGCACATGTCAGTCAGGTGCTTAAAAGGGTGGAATTGGAAAACCAAATGGAAAAAAATAAGCCTGTTGCATGATCTGAGGATTTTGTGTATTTTTGCCAACAGGAAGCTTTAAATGGGTAGTTCACCCCAAAATAAATATCAGCATTTCCTCACCTTCATGTCATTCCGAACCTATATGACTTTCTTTCTTCAATGAAAGGAATTTATTTTGAAGATATATATATACTTATATACCATCTATGACGCCTATCACAGCATAAGGTCCATCAGTATTATCAGCAGCTTATCGCATTGCTCTGGAGCTAATTACCCTCCTCCATCCCCAGCTCCTCCTCTCATCCAGTCAGGACTTGGCCTTCTGATTCCCCTTCAAATCAGAATAACTTTCTCGAATTATGTTATACACTAAATTATTGAGCATTAATGATATCTGGAATACATTTTTATTGGTTCTGTTCCGTTTACTCTTAGGGGTTATCGCTGCTCTCCCCATGTTAGGTTGCATGGATGGGCAGGGAGTTCTTATCCAGAACATATGCCAATCCAAACTGTACACTCAATTTGGGTTTTCTATAGGACAGAACACATGTTGGATTAACTGCCGGAGATGGCTCGTGTTCGGCGGGGGAACTGATAACTTCAGACCACCGCCCTGCGTTTCACTCGTAGCCGATATGACTGACTCCATAACCTGTCCATAAATAATAAGTGTACAATTCTAAAAGGACAAAAGGACAAAAAATAATCTCTCCAGATAGAGTGGAGCTGGTAAAGAGATTTAATAAACCAGCTACCATCAAACAAATGCAGAGTTTTCGGGGACTGATAAATTATTGCAGGGCCTGCATACCAGACGCCGGAAGGATAACTAAAATATTTCTCTGGTAGCTGTGCATTTAAACAGTACCCTTACAGACAAATCTTCCTGCACTAACTCCATCAGAGCTCCATCCGGGGATAACTCTACCTATTATGAGATCAATCAATCCTACTACCACAGGAAATCATTAAAAACAACTTACCTGAGATGAAGGATGACTTCTCTCTTGGGAATATCCCGGACGAGCCCCCATCCTAAGTATTTATATTCTGTATCTTTTTGAATAAAGTCATAAAATTTTATGCAAGGCATCAGGCGTTTCCATCATGCGAAAAGACAGACGAGACACTCGTTTAGGTGACTCACATCGTGCCCCTGTATGTTGCTTTGCATAACATTAAATGATATACAGAACAATAACGAATTTTTAGATAAATAAAATGTACACAAACTACCCAAACAATGGGTTATTACATCCTATCCTGGAGATGGATAACACAAAAACTACCCTAACACTGGAAAAATAACCCAACAAAATTACCCAAAAGGCTCAACCCAGGACTTTGGTAGAAAAAAATAACCCAAGATTTTTTAAAGTGTATGTTATTTAATTGTCAATCATCTTTGACAATAGTGGCCCTGACAGAAATATGAACTATAAGATAAGCAAACTAGTTAGATTCTGAATAATAAAATGCAGCAGCCTTTTATTTCTTAACTCACTAATGTTGTTTCAGCAGTTTATCAGAATGTTGTTTTTCTTTGGTATTTTTTTTTTATTCAAAGCATGATATCGTACTAATTTCTTCCCCCAAGGATGGCATGTTCTTTTGTTATTTTCTCTCTAAATATTAATGAATCCTTGAAAACCACACCAAAAAAAGCACAATAAACTTCATTAGAACTATGTATCCTAAAAAGGAAGCTTAGTGTAGATGAAGAGTTTACCCATTGGTCCCGGCCAGTGTCAGTGTGAAATATGAAAGTGCTTAACCCCTGTGAGCTGAGGGAATGGCAGGGAACCCAACGGGTGTTGAATTGCAGGGTTTGCATGTTTATAATGAGCACAGAAAACTGCTGCAGAGCATAAAGAAGGAAGTCTATTGCACATTAAGCGGCTGAATGTTTTACAGAGGGTAATAAACTCCTGCCTCGCTAATCAAATTCACCAAGAAAATACCATCCTTCAAGTCTTCAAGAGACCAAGATTTCTACTCCTTTTCTTCAACAGTGTTTATTGAGAGTCATTGCAGCAACACAATTTACCTGATTACAGAATGCATCCTCTTGCTCATTTTCAAAAACAATTTAGCAAAGTTTAATAAATTACTCAAATTGCCCTGGTGTGCCATTCTGGTGATTTAGTTGATATGGGGATCCATCATTCAAGCTTCATGCCCACATGCCCCCTCAGATTAGCAGATATGTAATGCAACTCAATCAATCAATAAATATCTATATCTAATTTGAAAATTAAAGGTATAATTTAAAAATGAACTCATATAGGCTAAAGCCCGGGATTCACTGCACTATTTTAGCAATCTTATAAGATCATTCCAAATCACACTGTACGACATGGATCTATTAAACTTGGGTACGACATGCATGTAGACTGTAAGATGATGACACCTGTTGACTCGTAGTCTACGATGCAAGTTTCTATAGAAGAATAAAACGTCATCAGCATGCGCTAGTGGTAAACAAAAAGACCATGTTGAATCACACTTTCACCTTCAGTTGTACTTTTTATGTGCCGAAAATAAAACGGAAGCGGCGAAAGAAGAAGGGAAAAGAGCTTGAGGTAAGCAGTTTTAAGTTTTAGCGCCATGTCGCGTTGATTTCATGTCACATTTTTATTGGCTGGTCAGTAGACGTAGGTCTTGGCAGCAAACACACTGTGTGATGATCATGCTGAATTTCTGACACAGTCAGAAAACTATCGTAGGCTATCTTTGGTCGCAAGACCGGGAAAACAGCCATCTTTGAACCTCTCTCACTGTACGACATAGGACCACCGATTAAGAGCCACGATCACAGAAATCGCCACGATTGTTTCACGATGGCAATCTTTCGTCTGGGACAGCCAAAAATCGTGCAGTGTATCCCTGGCTTAAGTCTCTGGCGTTTATAAGAATTCTGCTTGCTTTTTATATTGAAAGTGAATGGGGGCCGGGGCTCCAAAATCAGTAAAGCACCACATATTGTAAAAGTGGACCATGTGACTTGTTCAGTATAGCTAAGTCTTCTGAAGCAACAGATTTTAATGAGAAACGGATCAAAAATAAATGTGGCTCCATTTATTAATTTTATAATGTTTATTTTTTCATCGGATACCATCCATATTGAAACGAAATGAAAGCATGTTGGTGCGCACTGCGCAAACCAAACAACACATTGGCTACATTATCAGCAATCACAGACATTCGAATTCGGAAGGGGAATATATTTCTCAGAGGACCCTTGAGTTTGCCGAAATACAGTAGGTAATTTGTGCTGGAATTTTTACAGATGTTGTGTAGGCGTAATAAAAACACAGACTTTGCAGATTCAGATGGGATTAAACTGTGAAACACATTTCTCTAGCGTCTTCTGAAAATGAGTTCCGTCCGAATAGGGCTTTAGGCACCATGTTTGATTTGAGAGCTCCAGCGTGAGGCTGCATTATTGGTTCCTTTTTCTTTATTTTTTTCAGACATAAAACTATCATATTACTTTAGAAAACTTGGAACATGAGTCTACAATTTGGACTACTTTTATGGTGCTTTTTCCCCCAGTCCCCATTCACATTAAGTCTTTAATTATAGTTTAACAAAATCTAATTATTGTATTATTTTGTATTTCTTTCAGCTCATGCCTGTGTTAATTCATCATGTCCCAAGACATGTCCTCACCAGCTATCATATCTGGCATCATGTTTACAATAATGGCCTTATCGCTATTAGAATGGTGAGGTATAATCACTCCTATTGTGAAAATGTCCGCTGATGCCCATTCAATGCATGATTTAGTGTATCATGATTTATTTGCTTCATAATGCATGTAATTAAGGTTTTAATTCCCTTCCCGAAAAGACAAGAAGTCTTAGAGAAAATGGTAATGCACGCTTCAGGATGGAAATAAAATCTGTTTCAGTTACAGTTCCTTTTTACATCAGCCTGCCTATCAGCAGCAGGTCTTGGCTCTTCCAAGCTTTATAATGGCAGTGAATAGAGGATGAGATTTTGAAGACGAAAAAAGTGAAACCATCCGTCATAAAAGTTATCCACACAGCTCCGGGGGGTTAATAAAGGCGAAGCGAAGCAATGCGTTTATGCAAGAAAATTAAACATTTAAAAACTTTAAAAACTAAAATAACTAGCTTCCAGCATATGGCCGTACGCACGTCGACTTACGGCAAAAAAGCCTGATGCAATGTAAGAGTAGCGTAAGCTTTGACACTTCTCGCTGTTCAAACAAATAGGGCTGGACAACAAACTCGAGCTCCTCTTCTCTTTTATCGAAATCTTCTGACATTTCACTATAAAAATTCTCATTTTAGACTTTTTGTTTTGCTCTCTCCTCTGAGCTTCCGAGTTCATCATTACGTCATGCATCAGGTCAGAGTTCACTTTTTCGCCGTAAATGTTTATAGCCGTCTCGGAAGCTAGTTATTTTAGTTTTTGAAGTTTTAAGGATATTTTTCTTACACAAACGCATCGCTTCAGAAGGCCTTTATTAACCCCCCGGAGCCGTATGGATTACTTTTATATTGGATGGATGCACTTTTTTGGGCTTCAAAATCTCATCCTCTATTTACTGCCATAATAAAGCTTGGAAGAGCCAGGACATTGTATTCATCTGAAAGAAGAAAGTCACATACACCAAGGACGGCTTGAGGGTGAGTAAATCATGGGTTCATTTACATTTTTGGGTGAACTATCCCTTTAAGAATTTATCAGCCTGTGCTGACAGAATCATCTCTACGAAATTGTTTAAATCACAAGGCCTGATCAATTAGAATCTTGTTTTTAATTAATTTGTGGAATGTACAATTAATGAAAACAATCAAAGGATACATATGGAATTGAAACTTGCCTGTTCACTAACCGTATGAAATGCTCTCTTGCGAAATCCTTTTAGGCTTATATCCAGACTTATCAAACTGAGTTAATGTGAATCAATCCATGCCTGTGGCTCCACTGTGAACTGGTAGTTTCAGCTCATAAATGTTAAACAGATGTCGTCTCTTTATACAGTGTATCCTCTTCATCTCACACTCGATTAAGACAAACAAGTTAAGAGTTAAGATGTCAGTTAAGATATAATCAGGATCAAATAAATGCTTGAAGAAATATAAATGTAGCTAACTGAAGTAAAAACCTTTTTGCCTCTAGAAAAAAAAAATCGCTCAATATTCCACTACAGTATCCGACATGATCTGACAACTTCTTATTTCTTATGTATAATTCTAACTACAATGCGAAATTCATAGGATTGTATTACTTAAGCACTGAATGTCGATATCTTTAAATACAGTTCTCAGTGATGTTCATGAACATATTTTCATGATCCTGATGAATTGCTAATATGGAAAATTATGAAATATTAAATGGAAGTTGGAAATGGTGATTTCTAGGATTTTTATGCAAGCTTATGCCCACAGTTATTTTAGGTATGATGTATTAAGATATAAAACTAGCATCAGACTTTACTGGTGTTTTCATTAAGATGAACATTTGTCTTCAGCTGCCTCATAAATCATGTCAGTATGCTTTCCTCAGTCTGATCATCTGGCAAGAATTTAAGCTGACATTCAGAGACAGAGTGAGCAAGGCAGTTATTTTAGAGGCAGCTCTCCACAATGAATTGCTGACATGATATAAGATAATTTAGCCACATCCCATCATGCCATGATCCTGTCTGTGCCTTTTATAATTGCAGAGCCTTCTCTTAAAGACACAGTGAGCAGAAATTGGACTCATTTGCGTTTAGAAGAAAAATATCATGGTGTTTCAAACCATTTTAGCATGATAGCCTCTAATTATCTCTTCTATTGTTGTTCTGGGTGTTTTTCTTCTTTTGTGTTCTGTAGGAGAAAGAAAGTCATAAGGGTTTGAAACGAGAAGGGGTTTGAAACGTGTTTTTGGGTGAACTATCCCTTTAAGTATTATAAAGAGTGTATTCTGAGTGCAGATAGAAGGTGAAAAAGATGAAGGGAATACATTTATAGTATAGTTTGTGTGTGTGTGTGTGTGTGTGTGCTATGTAAAACAGAAAATGAACGAGTGAAAATTCAAATGAGTCTAGCCTCTGCACATTCATTTTGCAACAGTTACCCATCTTGTCTGTGGTCTCTTGTGCCTGCTCTTTCCCTCTTTCCTTGCTCAGTGCAGGCAGTGAGAGTGGGCTGGAGCCATGAAATCCATCATTCCACTTCATCTGCGGCACTCTCCCTTTCTGATCAATGATAGCGCTAATAATAACTGCCACATAGTTACCTCCAGCTCGCTGTCGGTCCAGCACAGCTCCAGGCCCCCCTCTCCAGATTGCCCGGTCCGATTAAGAGCCCATTACAGGGGCTGTTTACTCATAATGTCCCTCAGGCCTGGCTCTGCTTTGTTTGCCTGTCTAGAGATCCAAAGGTGATGAGATGACCTTCTGTAACTGCAAAAGTTCATTCTCTCTCAGTCATATTCAGTGGTTTTGTTAGTTTATTATTGACAAGGGACTTGTGGGGAATTCTGTCAAATGTAAATAAGAGAATTTTGATAACCTCCCCCAAATATATGCTTGAATACAGTTAATGTCATATGTAATGTCAAATGTCATAAAAATACTCAAAATTATTATTAAAAAGTCTACTCTAGTTATTATTATTAGTATTTGTCTTTCAAACCGGTTTCAAAAATTGTCAAAGTAATCCGACTTAAATTGTCCCTATTATGCTTTTTCAGATATTACATTTCATAATACAGCTGTTTGTGAATGTAAAAGGTCTGCAAAATTTTAAAGATCAAAATGCATGATAAATGGAGTTATTGTCTCTCAAAAGAAAGAAACGTTTCTAAACTGCCTGAAATGAGTCATCAGTAATTCCAGTCTTTTCCAAAGACATATGGCCTTCATTGGCTGCCCGCAAACAATGTCTGCTTTGACCTGCCCTCAAACACTTTTGTTGTAGCTGAGGCCTGGAAGAGTTTGGTTCGTGTTGTCGACATGTCGAGAAGGCGCTGTTATCTGCGCTACAAAAGCAAATCCACTTTACATCCATTTCCTCAGTCTCAAATTGATACGGTAACCGACACCATTGTTACTGTTATCACTGTATATAAGTGCAGAGAAAGCCTCCGAAGCTGAATTTCAGATATGCTAATGGGTGTTTTGTTTCCAACATGCATTGCAAGGAGCACAACAGACTGGGCCATCTGACTAATCAGAGCAGAGTAGGCTTGGTTTGAGTGAGAGAAAGGAGTGGTTTAGAGAGACTGAATCATTTATCGAACTGTTTCAGACTATATATATATATACTGTATATATATATGTGTAAGGAATAATTGACTCCGGGCCGTTGAATTCTTAGAAAATATTGCACACCCAGGGTGGTAATGCAGCCACGACATGAAGCGGAGTTTATTCCCTTCACAATAAAATCTATTTTGTGCCAATAATTTATCGTTTTCATCCTATTGTTTACTATAATTATTTGCTTGGTCGGTGTCGTTGTGGGTTTCGTTTCTTTTGCAGTTGTAGGCTGTAAGGACCTATTGAAATAACTGAAATCATTTGGCGAAGTGATATGCGTTTCCCTGAAAACAATTGCACACCTTAGAATGTTGATCAACCAATCAGATTCGAGCATTCAACAGCCCCGTAGTATATACAGTATTTATATCATTTATTTGCATATTAAGAAGTAGAACATCATCTAAACCTAATCTAATCTGTATATGTTCACATATGTTTATTTATGTTACAAAAATAAATAAATAAGTTCATTTTACCTGAGGTGGTGATGTCCACTGGTCAACACTCCTTACTATGATTTTACCATCATAGGACATTCGGCTAAAGTTTGTTTTCATTGAACGTACAGTCCTGCCGTCACCCAGCCAAGGGCCAGCGACTCTAAATCAAACTCACTGTGACATCCAACCCCATTACAGCATTCAGCTAAAGTAATCATTAGAAAGAGAAGATGGACTGCCCGCTTTGTCCCAGACCTCTTCTGTTCCAATAGATCCACATTACCAGTCCTACACCCCTACAGATGAGAAACAAAGAACTAATTTATCCTTTAATGTTAAAAGATCAATTAATTTGGCTGTGGATCTATGTATTTATTTTCCTTGGGAAGTGAAATATATGTGCTTTCAATTTGATTTGATTTGTTTGTTGGATTGTGTAAAATCCTTCCCATTCCTTCTCATAAGTATTTGAAAATTGTGCACAGACAGTTATCTCAGCTAGACGTTGTAAAACTATGCATTTCATTGACTCGCTGTCATGGCTGTTGAGAACAGATTGTTGTGTCATCACATTTTGATGCGATTATTGCAGTGAACCGTGATTGGGTAGATAAATACGGCTGACTGCTCTTTCATCAAATTAAGCATTTCATGCATTATTGATATTTTTCAGATGTGCAAGAGAATTCAAGGGACTAAGCAAGATACATTTTAAAGTTTAAAGGTACCAGTACAATGAACAAATCAAAAACTACACTGTAAGAAAACAGTCTGTACAAAAACAGAAAAGGTACTGGTAATTTTCTGCCAGGACATTTTCTATTAAGTTTACTGACATTCCTTTAACCCTGAAACACAACACAATGCAATATGTAATTCAAAAACATCTTTGAAAAATCAATACGGAAAATTCAGTTATATTAAAACAGTACATTGGGCCTATTTTTGGTGTACACTATATATGCTAAACTACAGTATACTATATCTTTAAATTCAATACATAAGCCATAATGTACATTTGGTTTATTTCGTGATACTAACCCACCAAAAATATTAAAAAATTAAGACATGAAAAACTGATTTGCCATGAATTATAGACTATTATAATCTTACCCTGTATATCAACTTAAAGCTTTAACTAAGAAAAAAATAGAATGTGCGAAACAAACAGTCTAGCAACAAGACAAACACCACAACTGTAACAATAACCATATTATTACAGTATTATAAAACGGTTAGTTCCTGTCCTTGATTCTGATTGGTCAATAGCTGTGTTTTATTCACGATAAAACACGGCTATGACCGGTTCACCCAACGGTTCTGTGTATCACTACCTAACACCCTTAGCAACCAGTCTTAGCAACATAAACTGTTTGTTCTCAGTTGATATTGTTCATTGAAGCTTACTGTATTATGTAGAACTAGAAGAGTATCGTGAGAAAGAGATTGAGTGAGCGAGTTTATTACCTGCATTCAGATTTAGCATTTTCCTTCAGGTCAGTCCTATGTTCATAATAAAAAAGCTGTTTAAATGTCCAACCTTGTCCTTTTAACAGTTAAGGGGTTTTCCCATGACTGACAGCGCTAGTCAAAGCATTTGTCAGTTGTGTCTTGTTCCGTGTTCACAACAATTCAGTCTTTTCAATGTAAAAGTCTTCACTGCTGACTGACACACTCATAAAGACAGTTTTTGCCGCCATCTAATGGCGTAATAATGTAACTTCTGTTGCTGTTCACGGTTCAGGGACTATTTTTTCTGGCGGAAGGAAGGCTTTTAGTGAAAGTTTACTTCATGAAAGTTGTATTGATACATATTTTTGACTTTAATTTTTGTATTGTGTGGTAGCTGTTTTATAAAAGCAATAAGGTACTCGAGGCTAGTGCTATATCACGAATAAGTCACGGCTGAAGGGGTTGCTTCGCGTCGTGCCTAACAACGCTCTTCAGCTGTGACTTATTCACAATACAGCACAGCCTCTCATACCTTATTGCTTACATATGAGATCTGAAGTCATCTAAGATAATTTTATCATACACTATGTGATAAGAAAGACGTTTGTATACAAGAGTGCTACGAGCGACATTAAAATAGTGAATAGTTTCAAGGCGACGATCTGAGCGCTGAATTCCACAATCAAAATCACGTTTTTCAAACAGTCATGCAATAAAAAACTTTATATGCACACAAGATTATAACTTTTTCTAGGTGTTGATAGGAATCTAAAAGTATTTTTTTCACATTTTGTCACTTTTTTAAATACAATGGGAGAACCTAGGGCCATTTTTCAAGCTCTCTCCAGATTATTTTAACAGCACCACACTAGCTCTGATAAGAGAATGACAAAATAGATATATTTTGGTCTACGCTCTCATTTAAGAGCCCTCTTTCTGAGTCACTGTTAACTCTCTCTGGGCATTCACTGCCACTCAAAATCTGGCTCATACATTTTATGCCAGCTGCATTTAGACTGAACAGGGGAAAGGTCCTCTTCCTCTCCTGAGGGACTGATAACGCCACATACTGAGTGGAGGAAATAGCTACAGCTCCACAGAATTGCCATTTTGTATTTGTTTGGTCATTTTGAAGCCCTCTTTCCTCCATGATCAACCACTTTATTTGCAAATAATTTACAATAAAAATGTGTGTTGCTGTGTAGAAGTCCTGTTGGCTTGGATTTGTATCATAATAACATTTATTTGCCATGAATCAGAGAGTACTACATAAGCTAAAGTGGGCTGATTTTTCAAGCAACCTGTTTTTTGTTTTGTTTCAGGGGGGTTTAGATCAAGTAAAGTATTGTGACTAAATGCTTATCTTATGCAGACTGAATTTTTCTGATTATTGAGTTCAATTACTTGTTGAGTTCTTTGGAAATTGTTGTGAGAAGGAATTCAAACATAAATGGTTATTCTCTCTTTGCAAAGATTGACCTTGGGTGTTCGTTTTGATTTATGAGTTCTCAACACCATGGTTTCAGGGTGTTATTTATCATGACATGATCAATGGCATTTCATCAATCCTGATCAAAAATCAATTTTTATGGTGAAAATGATTTTCCAGTTGCGTTATTTGTATACGTTTATATATGATGGTGTGAAATGTCCATCAGAAGAGAAAATCAAAGGTATGAATCAAAACTCAACAATTAAATTATAGGAACCAGTTTGATTAAAACAGAAGCCTTCACTTTCCCAGACCGATTTGAACAGGCTATTTCCTGCTCTTCGTCCTGAATGACTTTTTTTTTTTATCTATTTGCATTGACCCACTGAAGATGAAGTTAAAAGAGATAGAGAATGGCCCTGATTACCAGCCCTTGATGTGACTTCACACCAGGTGATCTTGGTCATCCAAGGGTCAAGGGGGGTCACATCCATCAGCCCAGCAACGAAAAAGGTCCTCGTGCCAGGGTTCTTCCTCTTTTTCCAGCTAGAGAGTGATGACGGCCTTGTTCCAGATAAGGGACTGATCCATTGGCCTGATTTGTGGCCAGCAGAGCAATTTCAATACCCGTCTTTGCACTGATAGATGAGGCCTGCCTTTGATAAAGGGCCAATTTACCTTAGGGGCAATGGGGATGAAACTGCAGCAGTTGCCTTTATTTGTCTAGACCACAATTCAAAGTGAAGAAAAAAAGTGGCAAAAGAGAGAAAAAAAATACTGTAAAGATTCAGTATGAAAGAAAAGTTGCAGTGTTTTGATTGGTATCTATGACAAAGATTTCAAGTGTCTTACTGGCTGAGAATATTTCACACACAATGCTTTTGTGGCTCAACACAATGGCTCCTGAGCTGTTGATTCTAAATGATGCTTGCAGAAAGTCAAATCCAAGACGGAGAGAAGAAACAGACTGAAGTAATTCTCTAAGAAATCACCATTTCCTTGATATTTCAACATAAGAGGTCATTAAAGAGATCACCCAAAAATGAAAATTATCCCATGATTTACTCATCCTCAAGCCATGCTAGGTGTATATGACAATCTTCTTTCAGACTTACACAATCGGAGATATATTTAAAAATATCCTGGATCTTCCAAGCTTTATAATGGTAGTGAACGGGGGGCGTGTTTTGAAGCTCCAAAAAATGCATCCACCCATCACAAATATAATTCATTCAGCTCCAGGGGTTAATAAAGGCCTTCTAAAAACGAAGCTATGGGTTTTTGTAAGAAAAATATCCATATTTAAAACTTTATGAAGTAAAATATCTAGCTTCCGGCAGACGGTAGTACGCATCGATTTGCGGCAGAAGAGTATAATGCCTGACCCGACGTCTAAAATGAGAAATTAAAAAGAGATATGTCGTAGGATTTCGATATAAGAGAAGATGAGCTTGAGTTTGTTGCCCAGCCATATTTGTTTAAACCACAAGAGGTGTCTAAGCTTAAGCTACTCCTACATCCTGCATCATACATCACGTCAGGAGTTACTCATTTAGCTCAAGACGATTTGCGCAGTATGCGTACAGCCGTCTGGCGGAAACTAGTTATTTTACTTTATAAAGTTTTAAATATGAATATTTTTCTTATAAAAACCCATCGCTTCACTTCATAAGGCCTTTATTAGCATACTGGACCTGTATGGGTTATATTTATGATGGATGGATGCTTTTATTTTGGACTTCAAAACACGCCCCCCGTTCATACCATTATAAAGCTTGGAAGAGCCAGAATATTTTTTAATATGTCTCCGAATGTGTTCGTCTGAAAGAAGATAGTCATATTGTGACTATCTTCTCGGTTTGAGGGTGTAGCAAATCAGCTCAATGGGGAAATATAATAATTAATAATTATTATATATTATTACATAATGTAATAACTAAACCTCACGAATAGCTATAATTATAAATAAAGATGATTAATTATCATGCTGTTGCTGTCCAACATAAACAGGAGAAGGAACACAGGTATTGTTGAGAAAGAACCTTATTTAACAGGTAGAGGATTGACTGTGTAGCAGACACGCAGGTAAGTGAGTAATTTGTCACACAAAGTCACACTTAGTTCACTGATCTTTCTCTCTTTTGCAGGGTGTGAAGGAGGTGGATTGATGAACTTGGGTCCAGGGAAGTGTGTAGCAAGAAGAAAGTGAGCATGCATGTAGGAGTCAGGCATGAGCGTTCTCACGTGGAGATCAACAAGACCAGACAACAGAAGAGTGTGGCTGGTGAGCATTTGTCAGGTAAGATAAGACCTTTCTTCATCTTCGGAACAAAAATTAAGATAGTTTTGATGAAATGCGAGAGGAATATGAACCACACATTGGCAACAATTTAACCACCACTATAAAGGTCCAGTAAAGTACTAAAGACATTGTTAAAATAGTCAACGTGACTACAGTGTTTCAACTTTAATGTTATGAAGCGACAAGAATACTTTTTGTGCACAAAAACAAATTTCATTTTTTCCCTTTTATTATGATGTTTTTTGATGTAAAACTCTTGCTAACATTATAAGTGGACCTCAGAGAACATTATAAAATGATCCCTTTAAGGGAAAGAAAAGCCATCACTACAGTTGCAAGAAAAAGTAAGTGAACAACTGTGAATAATTTTAATAAAAAAAGAGAGATCATACAAAATGCATGTTATTTTTTATTTAGTACTGTCCTGAGTAAGATATTTTACATAAAAGATGTTTGCATTTAGTTCACAAGAAAAAAAATATGAAAAAAAGTTTTCACCCCCGACTCTTAATGCATCGTGTTTCCTTACGGAGCATCAGTGAATGTTTGAACCTTTTTTAATAGTTGAGTTTGAGTCCCTCAATTGTCCTCGGTGTGAAAAGATGAATCTCAAAATCATTCAGTCACTGCTGTAAAGGGTTCAAATATGCAAAAATGCTTGAAAACTGAAGAATCTGCAGGACCTAGAGGATTTTTCTGAAGAACAGAGCTCAGTTTAACTGCCCAGAACAAACAAGGGACTCATGAACAACCATCACAAAACAAACAAACAGTCATGGATCATCCAGGTAACCACACACAGTATTGAGAACCAATGGTTCACATACTTATAAATGGGGATATTTTAATAAATTCAGCTATTGTTTTGTCTTGTGAACTAAATGTAAACATTTTTTATGTAAAATATCTTACTCGGGACAGTACTAAATAAAAAATAACATGCATTTTGTATGATCTCTCTTATTTTATTAAAATTATTCACATTTTCACAGATTCTGCAAGTGGTTCACATACTTTTTCTTGCAACTGTATATCCATTCATCATAACATACAGAGTTTTCATGGATTTTCTCAGATAGATGGAAATGACAGCTGAGACTTTTCCCATGTTGCACTTGATATTTTCTCTGTGATGCTAAATGTGTTGATTGAGCATGATGAGAAATCATAAGAGACTTCTTGTAAGAATGGTGTAAGAAAGAAGAAAGATTAGTAACTGGTTCTGTATTATTTTTATACACATTTTGAATACTTTTACAACTCAAAAACCAATCTCCCTCAAAATGCAAGTTCCCTTGGAATGATTAACGAATTCATCTCAAGACTCAAACAATAATAAATGAAAACCGAGTGAGATACTTCTCACATTTTCTTCACATTAGTGACATTATTTCAATACACACCTCATTATTTTGTTGTATTTCAAATGCAAGATGAGCCTTATATAAAAGCAATTATTAACCACATTCACTTGGTACAGACATGGCTGCTTTCTGAATTAAAGATGAGCTCTTCGTTATGTCTGAGTTTTTTCTGGGGTGAGGTTAACATTTATTTCAAACACTGAGCAAATTTGAGAGCTTATATAATGCAATTTTTACAGATTAAAAAAATGACTGATTATTGTTTTCGTAATATTGCTGTTACATATCCAGATTGCCAATATTTAGTGTCTGCTAAGTGGCAAAATTCTTACTCAAACTGAATAAATGGATATGTTCAACTGAGAAGTGCAGAAATATCTACACAACTCTTAAGGCTGTTGGACGTGACACATTTTTTATTGCATTAGGCTGCTGTTTTGTTTTGCGCTATCGGTGTTACTCTGCCTCTGGTTCTTTTTGAAGTCTATCTACTTTGACAAATGTTTTCCATAGTCTTGCCTTTATTACTCTCTGAGTTTTATATTATCACAAAGATTAGATATTAATTTGCATCCAAATTTGGGGGGTTTTATGACTAATATAGTCTGATGTTCCTTTGAATCCGCCCTCAATTGGGTCTGTGGTTCATCCAGCACATTTTCTCAGATAAATCTAATAAAAGATTTAAGCTTTCACAAATTCATAGTTTATGCGAGATGCATAATTCACATGTAAATATTTGAGAATAAAATAAAAGTATATTCAACACAAAGGTGTATTTATTAAAAAAAAAACTAATTACTGGGATTTGTTTTAAATAAGCCTATTTCTTCTAATTTAAGTTCATTTTTTATATTAGCATATAATAAAAGAGCCATTGTCAGATCAAAACTGTTTGAATACAGGGCATCTATTTATAATTACTTTAGAAAGTTCATTTCTACTCGTTACGTCATTCTCAGCTCTCAGCCTATAGATGGCACTGTTACAGTGCTAGTAGGCGGACATGACATCAGAACAGCCGTATTTGACTCCTCTTGGATCTAAGCGCGGTCTATTGGAATTTACCAGAAATATAATTTTTCTCTCTCTTGTGTGTGAGGTAATATACTCAAAAACTAATTTGTCACGTTTAATATCTGTTTTAAGTGAACGTGAACCCGAGAACTGAGCGTTTAGCTGTTTGATAGCGCAAACTCAGTAGTGTGCATGCTACACAGTTAGCTGATAGTGGAGCTAGCTGGCCAACCTCTTAGCGGCAATATTAGATAGAAATATATTTAGACAAATTAAAATGTTATGTTTAAAGATAGTCTGACAGTGGTTAGTTAAGCAGCATGAAATACGCTGTTTTTCATTGATAACGTTCACTAGGGAGTGCTAGAAGTAACTTACTAACGTTACCTCACTAGATATGCTGAATGTTTTGAAATGTCATTGTACTACATTACTGCCATTTATTTCAGGTTTGGTGTTGATCTGTGGTCTGAGTTTCCATGGCCGCACCAGCCCTGCAACAGCCCAGTTATCTTCTGGTTAGTACTAGGTGTGTGTGTGTGTGTATATATATATATATATATTTCTTTTTTTTCTAACCTTTGTGTCTTGATGTCTTCAGGCCAATTTAAAGCTAGACTGGACCAATAAACCTCTTCATCAAAGATGTCATGAGTTGGGCAAAATCATAGATGATTACCCTGCAAAGGTACAGTTTTCTGATTTAATACATGTGGCAATGTTGAAATACCTCTTATTAGTTGTACATTTATTATTAATGTTATTTACAGTGTTGTGATTGTGATACACTTTTAGAGTTTAACATGGAGGATCCATTGCATTTTTATAAAGTCTTTCTTTTTAAACCAAACAAAGGCATTTTTTTCTCTCTCTCGATTCATCAGAGAAATCCATTAAGGCAAATGCGCTGTTGCCCATGTATTAGAGATTAAATGCAGTGTCATCTGCTTGGCACATGGCACTGGACCAGCTGCTGTCCTGCTGGCACCGCTTTATCCTCACCCTGACTGAACTCTGTGCTGTCTGAATGAATGATGTTTGTTTAGTGCTGAACTCTGTGACCGCCTTTCTCAGAATAATTTGAGCATTTGTGGGCCGCACATGCCTCTACTCTTGCTTCATTTCTTGACTCTTCTGAGGCTTATGTTTATTTGGATTATTTAAAGGTTGGCATGCGTGCTTCCCTGCTCTTTGTATCAAGAAAGTCATGAAAAGTCTTGTTTGTGTTTATATAACATGTTTGATTAGGAGCTGCATGCAATCTTTCCCTGGTTGGTAGAGAGTGTGTTCGGTAGCCTGGATGGAATCCTTACTGGCTGGAATCTTCGGTTTCTGCAGGCTCGATCAGCAGAGTACAACATTGCCATGGACTTCCTGGACCCAAGGTTCTTTTTATTTTTTCTTTGTGATTCATATTATTCTGTTTGTGTTTGTGTGTATGAATGCTATTACCACTATTTTTGTGACTGCTATTACCACTGAGTACAAATCTGATATATACTACTATTTAAAAAGTTTAATTCCTTCAGCAAGGATGCAATAAATTGATCAAAAATGACAGTAAAGATGTTTATAATGTTACAAAAGATTTCTGTTTCAAATAAATGCTGTTCTTTGGAATTTTATATTTAGTATTTAATATTATAAATACTAATATTTATATTTTTAATATTATAATTATTAATATTATAAATACTAATATTTATATTTTTAATATTATAATTATTTTATATAATCCTGATAANGATTAACATCCCCCTCTGCTACTTATCTGACCCAATCAATTTCCCAGGAGTTTAACTGACTTGATGCTATATTCTGATTAAAAAGTGTTCCTTTAATTTTTTTTGAGCAGTGTATATATATATATATATATAACTATTATTATTTTTTTATTTTTTTTACAAAATTACTGTTTTTACTGTATTTTTGATCAAATAAATGTAGCCCTGGTGTGTATAACAGTTCTAAACACATTTTAAAAAAAATCATACCAACTGCAAACTGTAGTGTAAATATTAAAATTTAAAAATTAATTTTTAAATACTCATTCAACAGTGGTCCTATGATGAAATTGGTTTACAAACTACAAGCTGAGGAATACAAGTATGAGTTTCCACTCAGTTATCTGCCGGTAAGTGTGCTCTACACTCAAATTAACTGAACTTTGTTTTAAGGAATTATGTCCATTAATTATGTTTATTTTCAGAGGTATTCATTTAGGTTCTGGCGCATTTTCCCTGATAAAATCAATCCCTGATTTCAAAGTATAACTGATGTTTTTCACAGAGTTATTAACCATGTCTGCATTTATTTGTGTTCTGTTTGCACAGGGTCCAATAAAGTCATCCATTCAGGCAGGGGTTCTGCCGGATTGCCCTCTGTTTCACAATAAAATTCAGTTCCCCATGTCAGGCCTTCTATCGCTCAGTACGTCTTAGCACTTTTGTGTTTTACAATAAAATGTGTTATATAACTTTCTGTAACTGTTACAAGGCTGTTTCATCACTCTGTATCTTTCTCTCATAAATATCTATTCTTAATCTTTTGCAGATCCTTTTGAATATTATATATTCAACTTTGCCTCCAGTCTAATTGCACCAAAGGTAAAAGCTGCAGTCGTTTTTCAAGAATAAATATAAGCATTACAGGATTTTATTGGCTGTATGTTGAAATGTTGTTTAATAATCTTTTCAGAACTACCCTCCAGGGCAGCATGGCAGTTGCTCAGACAGCGCGTACTTTGTGCTTGTCGACACCTACCTCAAGTACTTTCTTCCTACAGAAGGCAATGTGCCTCCATCACCTTTCTCAGACACCAGGGGCACCGTCGCCTCTCCTGCTCCGAGGTAACATGAACTCATTTTAAAGATCATTTTCTCAGTAAATAAACTCCAATTTTGTTAAACTTTTATATGCTTCCTCTCCCAGGTCTCCCAGTGTGCCTTATGTTGGATACGGTGGTTACAGCACCAGTCTGTTGAAGCGTCATATTACCCATCAACCCTCAGTCAACGCTGACCCTGCCGCTCAAGAGATCTGGAGGTCAGAGACTCTTCTGCAGGTAGGGTAGTTCACCCAAAAATGCATTTTTTTTTCATCGTTTGTCATCACAAGTTGTTCCAAACTTGTATACATTATTTTGTTCTGTTGTACACAAAGTAAGATATTTGGAAGAATGTTTACTAGAGTTTACTTCACGTTTTGGCATACACTTCATGGTTGTGTGTTTCTAAAGGTGTTTGTGGAAATGTGGCTCCATCACTATTCTCTGGAGATGTACCAGAAGCTGCAGTCTCCTCAGGTGAAGGTAAGAACAAGATACAGGCCCTTAAAGCTACACACTCCCTTCCTCCGCTGCGCACGGCTGGCTGGCTGAACACCAACACCCTCCAACCCTTCACCCCTGCACTGCATAGGAACTGCTGCACGACACCCACCCTGATTTATGCACTTCCTCTCCCTCTGTGAATGACACACATGTGCTCTGTTTACAGATATATCCTAGATTTTTGTAAGCATTTTTAAGGGGGGGAAATGTTCCTGTTCATCATCAAAGTCATTCTGACTGATCTAATGTCATGTATATCCATGCTATGTGCTTTTTTTTTTACGTTTAAGAGTATACTAGCATATAGATAACCTAACAGATATGAGCTAAAAAAAATTTTTTTAAAAACACAGAACTCCTTTTTGTGGTTTTGTCTTTAAAGCTAAATGTGTTATTGCTAGTGCTTTTACACATTTTAAAATTCATTATTCATCAAAATAGTCATTTGTAGTAATTCCTAAATTTATATTGTATATAAAATATTTTATTTATTCAAGTCAGAGTTTGTCATTGCAGTTGACCTAGCTTATTCTATTCTTTAAAACAAGTATTTTTGCTCTTATAAAATTTTAGAAACAAAATGTTATTTTCTTGTGTAATACATGAGTATGAAGGGTATATATTACATTACAAACAGATCGGTTGGAGTACAATATGCAATATATGCATTTCTGCCTCCCGTCTAAAAAATAATAATAATGAAAAATCAATAGTTTCCTTTGTTTGTTTGTTTGTTTTTTGAGGTAATCTCTTTAATTGACAATCATATGGGAGTTTTCTAATTAATCCACTTATCGACTTCATTTCAGATCAAGCTGTTGATTTTAAATGTTAGCTGAACAATTATGTCTTTTGTAGCTGGCTGTGGGTGCTTCATCATCCTCTCGATCCAGCCCGAATGTGTTTTAAGCATATTGCTGATGTTTTTCATGTGATTTTTGGTCATCTTGTATAGCTCTTTGGAAGTTCACTGAGGCCCCCTAGTGGTTTCTGGCCTCTGTAGTTGAGAACTATTTGTGTAGAACATGAATCTTCCTTGAACTCTTTTATTTCCTGTGTTCAAGGACTTATGTTAAAATCAACCCAAAGTCATATGACTTCTGAAAATAGAAGGGGATAAAAAAGAAATACAGCTTTTTAATTCATGTTTACTCTGTTCTTTGTTGTTTGATGATTTGGGCAGAATAAGCAAAGGGACAGTACACAATTGGCATGTGAATGAAGTAGTAGAGTTATTGCTTCATGTTTGAGTCTGCATGATGCAGCCCGCTGGCTCCTTGATATGTCTTCCGTCTTTGTTCTTTGGCTGTGGGATGTATGTAAGCTTTTGGTGTCTCTGGTTTCCGAGTCTATTTCCCTGTCCGTGCGTTATTTACAGTCAGTATATCAGTGCAAGTCTCCCTCCAGTCAGCCCAGAGCATATTAAGTGTGGCATCTTTTATTTAACATCTTTGTGCTGGATATAATAAACTGGAAGTCACCAATTTACTGAAAAAGAAAGGAACGGTTCACCCAAAATAAAAATTCAATCATTATTTAATCATCCTCATGTTACGGAAGAGGATTAGGGCCAAGCAATAATAAAAAAATAAAACCATCTCGAGATTAAAGTTGTTAAATTTCGAGAAAAAACCCGTTAAATTTCGAGAAAAAAATCGTTAAATTTCAAGAAAAAAGTCGAGATAAAATGTTGAGAATAAACTCATTAAATTATGAGAACACTGAGATGTAAATCATATTATAGCCTTGGCTACATTCATTAGCATCTGCTGCATGTGTTTCAGCGGTCCATCAACACCCTTTCTGAACGAGGAGTGAGTGAACTTTGACTTAATTCATGTATCTTATTGAATGAGGACTTTGTATAATGTGTGCGGCAATAATGCAGTTTAACGTATCAAGTTCTTAATAACGAAGTCTTTACAGGCCTGGTTATGTCGAACAATTAATATTGCTTTCTTCATATACACACTCTGTTTTAATGATCGTTGTAGTTTTAACGATAGACCATTTATCTTCATTTATGTAGTAAAAACGACTTTTCTCGAAATTTAATGAGTTTATTCTCAATTTAACAACTTTAATCTCGAGATGGTTTTATTTTTTTATTATTGCTTGGCCCTAATCCTCTTCCTTATTATGTTGTTCCAAACCTGTATGCTGTTATTTTTTTCTATGTAACACAACCAAAAGTTTTAGTTTTCCTGTAATATAACAATTTTCATATGCTATTGTTTAAAAGTGACGAGTCAGAAAGATTAAAAAAAAAGTTTTTAAAGAAGTTTCTTATTCTAACCAAGGCTGCATTTATTTTATCAAAAGTACAAAAACTGTAAAATTTGTGAAATATTATTACAATTTAAAATAATTTTCTATTTTAATGTATTTTATTCAGCATTCATTACTATAGTTTTCAGTGTGACATGATCTACCAGAAATTAATCTAATATGCTGATTTAAATATTTGAACAGTAGTGTGTGTATATGTGTGTAACACATTACAAAAATTTGTAATCTAAGATTTTTTTCTTCTCCTTGGAAAAAAAAAACAGTATATGGATTTGGAATGAAATAAGTACACTGACAGAATTGCCATTATTTGGGGGTGAACAGTTAAGCTCTAGTGATGGAAAAAGTCTAAACAGTAAATATGTAATTCTGTTTGCATGGCCTGAATTTATTTAGAATGAACTACTTTGTCTAAAACAAAAGTGTAAATTTGTGACTTTTATTGGTATATTTCATGGTGAAACTTTAAAGATGCAGTGTCTCCTTTTCTGCTCACATAAGCTCCATTCGGTTTTATTTGGAATTATAGAGGTGCTGGCTTCCTGAGGCAAACAATTCTACAATTAAGTTAATACCATAGTTTATACTCTAGTTAGCATCATTCCTAAACTTGTTTTGCCTTTTTTGAAAATGTATGTCACAGAAAAGCATTTTCAGTATAAATTTCTTAAGAGTATATTCTCTGGCCGTATTTCATCATACATATAGTTAGAAAATCAAAGTCACTGTTTTAAATGCCACTGAGCCTTACACTAGAGGTTTGCCTTGGTACGAAAAGGACAACTGCATCATCTTCATGTTCATTGCATTTGTGTCTTTTGTGGTCAATATCGATTTGTCTCTTTCTTTCCTTTTTTACACCCCCATTTCGGTCCTGACTATGTCCAACTATTTTTCTTGGATTGCACTCTGTCCTTTTTCCTTTCTATTCTCATGTTCACTGCCCTGCTCCTCTCCCCCTTTTCTTCTTTTCCTCCCCCTACTTTGTTCCTCTCTTCCCCTTCCCTTCCACCCGTTTGTGATGAGTCCTTCAGCTGGCGTTGTTGCAGTACCGCCTCAGTATGTCCAGCATGCTGTGCCAACCCCCCGCCCCACCAGGCTCTGGGACCCTCCACACATACCAAGTACTTTTACCTTTTCATTCAGTTCCACGGGCTTCCTGGAGGTAACCTAAGATTAGATAGGAGTTAGACTAGGGGTTGGTTTTAACACTAATGTTTAAGGCCAGTCTTTAAGTTGGGAGATTTGGTCTGATTATAATGTGTGATTGAATTAATGTGACTAATAACTTGTCTTGTGATCGAAATAATTACGAGATATTGTGACGCTGAGAGCTTGTAAATGTGAGAAACTGTCCGTAAAAGCATGTCTATTTACATGGTGATTTTAACCCATTTTATGTGATGTGCTCTTTTTATTTGGTGTAATTTTCTCTTATTTGGAGTGGTTGTTCTTATGCTTTCAACTGTGCAAACACTACTACACTACACAGAATATCCAGACCAAATTGCCCAGACATCTTTTGTTTTCTAAAATGCCAGCTTGTTTCAACTGTATGTGTGAAGCCTCAGGTATGTTGGTTTTGAGAAAGTATTCCACTGTGGATGAAACAATACATGTTTACTTTACACTTGGTGTTGACATCAGTCTCAGATATTTTTATCTCAAGTGGATTTTATCACATTTACACCCAGTAGTAACAAACATTTTGATTGCGCTAACTGTGACCACTTGTGATTGATTCAGGATGATCTTCTTTCTGCACATTTGTTACCGCATTTAGCTCAAAGGGTTAGTTCAGCCAAAAATGAGAATTATCCCATAATTTACTCACCCTCAAGCCATCCCAGGTGTATATGATTTATATTAAATGAGTTATATTAAAAGAAATATTCTGGCTCTTTCAAGCTTTAATATAGCGCTCTCTCTCTCTCTCTATATAGATATATATATATATATATATATAATGTATATGTGTAATTTTTTTTTT
>RJVU01035392.1:6378549-6389336 GCA_003731715.1 Anabarilius grahami
CTATTTACATACTTATATATCCATATTTTTAACTTTATAAATTTTATAAGTATGGATATTTTTCTTACAAAAATGCATTGCTTCACTTCAGAAGGCCTTTATTAACCCCCTGAAGCCGTATGGAATATTTTTATGATGGATAGATGCGCTTTTTTGGGCTTCAAAATATCGGTTACTATTTACTCCCATTATAAAGCTTTGAAGAGTAATAATATTTTTTAATATAACTCCGATTGTGTTTGACTGAAAGAATAAAGTCATATACACCTAGGATGTTTTCAGGATGAGTAAATGATGGGATAATTTTCATTTTTCAGTGAACTATCCCTTTAAGAGTACATTCAAATTTTTATTTTCATTTTATTTTGAATTTATTTAATTTTATTTAAATAAAAATATTTCTTTGTTTATTTAACATATTTCGAGCAGAAATCTCATTGTTGTTTTAACCCTTATAATGCATAAAACTGCAGATTATTTTCAGATTTCCATATCAGTTTTTACCTGGTCGAATGTGAGCATATAAAAGTCATAACTTTTTCAGTCATCATTTAAAAAAGCATATTTTGTATGATTGATTAATAACTTAATAATAATTAATAACTCATTAATGACCTAATGTGCAAACATTTAAGAGTTTCGCATGTTACCATGTTATTACTACACTTGTTTTTTTTAATTAAACAATTGAGAAATACTTTAATTTTAAATTATACATGAACTATAGCAAAAGCAGTGCGATGCAAGGAAAAATATACATCAATATTTATGAGAATACATTATGAAATGTATAAGTAAAAATTTATGAATTTAATCGAGCTTCTTAAATGAAATTCAGATGTGTGTCCTTCAAATAATCTCTGTCACTGCATGTTAATGTCAGACAAACCAGTTAATACCAGGTATAAATGGGTTCTCATAGATGGTTTTAATAATCTTAAAAGTCTGACTTGTGTTTGGATCATGTCTTAGGAGCCCTTCACGCCTACAGAGGAGCACGTCCTTGTTGTGCGTCTCCTAGTCAAGCATCTGCATGCTTTCTCCAGCAGCCTGAAACCGGAGACAATCTCCTCCTCGCCCTCTGCCCACTCCCACAGCAGTCCTCTGGAGGAGCTCAAGCGGTGGGTTTTTACAGCCTGCTAGCATTTGTCAGCTTGTCCTGAGGATCAGGCTATAGAACTAAAACATCTGTAAATCTAAGGTGGCACGTCGTAAAGAGGAGCTTTTCACCCGATCAGGTGCTGTGGACTTGATTGAACTGTCTTCTTTTTTACTGCTCTGTCAATAAGCCTCCACTCTCTGTCTCCCACAGTGTAGTGGTGCAGAGGTTTGTCCAGCAAAAGCTGTATGTCTTTCTACAACACTGCTTTGGACATTGGCCTTTGGATGCCTCATTCAGAGCGGTAAATGTCCTTGAGTGCTCACTGACATTTGGAGCCTACTTTATACATAGACATTATGCGCTGTTCAAAATATAGTGAGGGATATGATGCTAAAGAAATGCATTTCAATTTAATGCAGTGTGTTTATTTTGTTGTTTTAGGTACTAGAGACATGGCTTAGTTACATCCAGCCTTGGAGATACACTGGAGAAAAAAACAACACTCAAGCAGATGGCGGCCAGAACAGAACTGTTCCCGATAAATGGTATTTTATATATTGGGTGCTTGTTAAAGGATTACATACACTACCATTCAAACGGTATATATACAGTATAATTTCTTTAAGAAATTAATACTTTTATTTATTAAAGACAGATTTAATTGATCAAAAGTGGCAGTAAAGACATTTATGATGTTACAAAATGTTTCTATTTCAAATAAATGCAGTTTTTTTTTAACTTTATATTCATCATAGAATCCTGAAAAATGTATCATGGTTTCCACAAACATTAACTGTCATAGTTAAAATCAGCATGTCAGAATGATTTCTGAAGGATCATGTGACACTGAAGACAACATTTTAAATTGTTACTGTTTTTACTGTATTTTGATCAAATAAATGCAGCCTTGGTGAGTATAAAATACATTTCAAAAACTGTACCCCAAACTTTTTAATGGTAGAAAGAGCATTTGATGTAATTTGACAGTTTGTGATTTTCAGATCATTGTGTACCAAAAGGGTTTTTGGTCTTTGTCATTTACAGGGCCTCATTTGTCCAGGAGAATCTGCTCATGTACACAAAGCTTTTCCAGGTCTTCTTGAATCGAGCCATGCGCACAGACTTGGTCAATGCCAAAAATGCTCTGATGGTCTTTAGAATCGCCAAAGTCTTTGTTCAACCAAACCTGTCAGAGATGATCCAGAAAGGTATTTTAGAATGGATTTTTGATTAGTGTTTTTTAAAACACCCCATGGATTTTTATTATGATACGATATTGTTTTTTATGAGCAAGTTTATATCTCCAGCTGAGCAGCTGTTCTTGGAGCCGGAGCATGCCATTCTCCAACGACAGAACCGTGTCTTCCTGACACCTTCACATGGTGGCAGCTTCCTTTCTTCCCGCCAACCAATGGGGACGGACAGCGTCTTCAAGGTCAAAAGTCATGTTTACAGCCTGGAAGGGCAGGACTGCCAGTACAGCCTGATGTTTGGTCCTGATCTACGGAAAACCGTAAGCTGAAAATGAATGCAAGATGTGCTAAAAAGAGTTAGTGTTTCTTGCAAAAATCAGTGTTGCGTGCGATAAGCGTGTTTTCATGAATACTTGAAATGTTACCACAGAAAGTAATATAATAGACTGATTCCTTCTGTCAATTCCAGGTGTTAAAACTCATCCAGATTATTGCCCAAGCCCGACAGACTGCTAAACGAATATCGGATCATTCTACGGAAATGGCTGCAAACAGCTCTTTTCTCTCGTGGTTTTCCGTCGGCTCTTTGGATCATAACAACACGTTTACTGGAGGAGAGATGGACGATTTGGGAGAGGGTGTGAAGAAAACTCACGAGTTCCTGGACAAAGCTCTGGACTATCTCTGCCAAATATTTCGGGTCAGTCTAGAACTGCTCTTACTTTGGGGTCTGTAATTTTTATTTTTTATTTTTTGAAAGAAGAGCTTACAAAGACTGTATTTATTTGATAAAAAATACAGTAAAAACAGTAATACTTTGAAACATTAGTGTTGTCAAAAGTACAGACTTTGATACCAAGTAAGTACTGAATTTTAAAAAATGTGATGCTTTGAGCGCTGCTGAGTGGATTCATAAACACCTGATTGGCCATTGTTCACACGCTCAACATATATGTCTGTGATTGGCTACAATGATCAACGCACAGGAATGTTTCAAAGAGCTTGAAAGCAGGCTCAAAGCTTCAAATTTTTTTAAACTTCGTAACCAACTTGGTACCAAAGTCGGTACTTTTGACAACACTATGGAATATTATTGAAATTTAAAATAACTTAATATATCTTCAGTGTCATATTCCTTCAGAAATCATTCTAATATGCAGATTTGCTGCTCAAGAAATATTTCATATCAATGTTGAAAACCAATATAAATATACATAAAAAAAAAAAATCAAGATTCTTGAGTTCTTTGAAAAGTTTAAAAGAACTACATTTATTTAAAAAAGGAATCTTTTGCAACATTTATAAATGTCTTTACTGTCACATTTATAATATATCGTGTCCTTGCTGAATTAAAGTATTTATTTCTTTGGGGGAAAAAATCTTACAGACCACAAACTTTTGAACGCCATTGCATATATTTATTTACATAATTACTTCAAATGAAAGGTGAACAAGTTAATTTTGGTTCTTATATTGTACAGTTAAATGCAGGGCAGCTGTCTCAGCTGCTGGTCAATGTGGCATCTGTAGACGATGAAGGAGCATCTAAACAACTGCCAGATTGCATACCGAGTGAGAATGGCCTTGTGTTAACAGACCTGGGCAGGTTGCAGGTGAGTTTTAGAATGCCGATCTTCTTCAACATATTCAGTTTGCAAATCATAATGATTTTCTGCATGCATAATTTTCTTTTTTTACAGATCATCAATGGTCTTCGCCGATTTGAAATCGAATATCAAGGAGACCCAGAACTTCAGCCTATCAGGAGCTACGAAAATGCTTTTTTGGTTCGACTGCTGTTTCGGATCTCAACCTTTATTAATGCAAGAGTAAGAATATTGCTTTTGCCTGCAGTATAATCCAAAATTTAACCTTATTATGGTCTTGCATTTGCATTTAATTTCAGTCAAATGACCATGTTGTTTGTGTTCTGTAGTTGGGAGACCACATGGAGGCGCTATGTTCTCGACAGGACCTCCTAGGCAGACTAGGACGACACTACCTGAGCAGTTCCTCGGTTGTGGCGGAGCAACGACGGAAAAGTCCAGTGACACGGCAGATGAGGGAACGTCCTCAAAGAGTCCGTCTCAGCCTGCGGTTTCTGGCCAGCTATCGCACCCTCCTCATTCTCCTCCTGCTCTACATGCTGTTTGCACTACTATCGTTCAGTGTTTTCTCCAGCACTGGACTCATTCTCATCATCAGCTTTCTGTATGAGCTCCTCTTTAATTTCCTTAATGAAAAACTAAAGACTCAGTAGCTGGAGATTCATTATGCTTTTTTTTTTTTTTATTATTCTTTTAATGTCAATACAAAACTTCAAGCAAAGATGCATGAATGTTTTATATACAGTATTTGCACTGAAAGTGTATTGGTACATTTAATGACTAAAATTGAACCGGGAATGTTGTATCCAATGCACTCTTCTCCCTTCTCCCTTTTTTTTTTTTTTTTTTTTTTAAATTATGAAATGTTGTTAATCCAGCTTTTCAGTCATTAAGTTCATTTATAATGGTGTTTTGCCAATGTGACTGTCAGAACAATCCAAAGTTTTGCACTTAACTGGCTGCATTTCATTAAACATAAGTGTCTCATTTGTATTTTCATGACTGTATTTTCATTTCTGTAGAAACATGGATATGCATCAGATCTGTCATTTCACACTGAAAGAAGTAATGCAACGACTTTGTTAAATCTGATTTCCCAGCTGTATTGGAGGAAGTAGTGCTGTTACCATAGCAGCCACTTCGATATTAAACGTCCCAGTGCGAGAGGAGTGTAGTTTTTAAAAACAAAACCGCCCTCTTCACGAATTCCATCTGTGAGACAATATGTATTGGCAGGTTTATTGGGTAAAACATGATTTATGACGCAATGAAACGTCACCCGCTTGATTAGACGCATGTGACAGAGATCACTGCGGGAATCGAACTTGTTTCACAGCGAAATGGATACGCGAGTCGACTCGCTGCGGAGGAATATTGACTTCTTACAAAAGCAGCACAGAGAAACTCTGGAGAAATTATATGGTGAAATAGATACTTTAAAGCGGCAAAATAAAGGTAAATATGTTAAATTGCCTTCTAGATATTACAGTAATGTTATGGCCTTTTTCATGAATTGATGTGTGGTATGGGTAATACTTGTCCATACACTTAAAACAAAAGGTATTCTTATTTTATTTGACGTAATTTACTGAAAATGTGACGAGAACATGTTTAGGTAGGCTACCGTTAATAAAAAATAATGATACCTGTGTTGCTGTAATAATCTTTCTGCTTGCCTACGAGTTTAATGGATCGTTCACCCAATTCTGTCATTCACTCACTCGCATGTCAAAACTTGTCTGATTTTCTTGTGAATCAGTCATTCACTTTCACTGTAAGGAAAGTTGCAATGAAAGTGAGTGAGGCTGTAATCTTTTTTTTTTTCTGTGGAAGAAAGTCATGCAGGTTTAGGACAACATGAGGGTGGTCAATGTTCATTTTCAGGAGAAGTGTATGTTTAATGAGGATGGGCACCTGCTGTCAGGGGTATCAGAGGTGATACTTTAGTACGGGTTGCCTGGTGACGTCGAGCTGCTGAATGAAGAAAATGCGTTTGTAACCGCTGTGGGTGGCAAAGTATCGGTTTACACAGACAACCGTTTTGGTGTTTTGTTTCTGACTGTCAAAACGAGGTTTGTTTGACCAAATGTATAGGTATTTTGCTTACATCAAACGGGTTAAAGAAATAAACGAGAAATACATTTTTTGCTGATGGTAAAGACCGGGACTAGTTGTCACAGGTGCGATATTTGAGTCAAATATTGTATAAATGCCATTTCATATTTTTCGTTTTACTCTTGAGTTAACAAACACAATGTCAGGTTGGGGCAAGTTATTACGTGTTTTATCAGTTGTAATTTCACTGTAAAACATTTTCAGCTAGAAATGAAAGTTCACCTGCTGCCTTAAAAATGTGAGTTAACTCAACTAAACATAAGTTAACTCAACTTGAAGATAACCTTTGTTTCAACTTACAAATAGTCAAGACAATGCATTACTTTAAGTTTAATTTTTAACTTAAAGTAATGCGTTGTTGACTATTTTTGACTATTTTCTTCGAGTAGAATTAACAATTTTAAGGCAGCAGGTGAACTTTCATTTTTTAAGTTTAACCAGCATACTGTTCATTATTGTTCTATGCTGGGTAAAAACGATAATTAGAAATTAGAAATTTTCCATTTCATGAATTTTGTTTTTCATAATTGTTTTTATCATAATTGTTTTATTTTATTTTTCTGAAAGGCCATTAAATTACACACACACACACACACACACATACACATATGTTATAAATACAAAGTATTCTCAAATCAGCATCAAGTAACACCTTATCCTGTATAATGGGCCATGTTTTCGCAAAAGGGACTGTGTGTTAATAGCATTGTGCCTTTTTCCTGGGCAAAGTAGAAATGTTCAATAACTTTTTGGTTGTTAAGTTTTCAAGACTTTCAAAAATAAACCTATTCTGAGGAATTAAAAAGTGACATCTAGGCCTGGTTTTGCTACATGAATCATGCATCCATTAATTGGACGTATTCATTAAATATCATTCTCCATTCTGTATTTTTAGTCTAATTATGTGGTTACAGAGTTGCAGTATAAGCTGATAATGGAGCATCCAAAGTTGAGCAGTAAAGGTTAAGTGACACTTCTGTTCTCTATCACATTTTCTCGATCAAAACCATATGACATATACAAGTTTACTGTAGCTTGCACCAAAATTCCATGACAGGATCTAGCCGTATGCTGAGGCATCATATAGAAAGCAACAAATTCCAGAAAGATAGAACGAACTACCTGGAGCAAACTCTGGAGGACACCTGCTCATCACAAAGCACAGAGATCAGGTGCTTACAAAAATATTATTTTATTTAATAATTATTTATAATAATAATTATTAAAGATGTAAGTAAGGGAATATGTGCATTAGTAACATTCTTCTAATACCTACAGCAGTTTTTTAAAATATAGAGAAAGTAGATCAAATTCTTCAGGGACCCTCAAAGCAGACCAAATAGAAGGTCCTTCAGAAGCCAAAGCAGGGTTCATCACTTCTCTACAGCCTCTAATGATCCAGTGTAGTCCATCTCAGGCCCCTCGACCTCCCACCCTACAGGAATGTGAGGTCATCATACGCCAACTGTACAACGCTAATAGCCTGCAGTCGCAGGAGGTGAGATCATATATTTCTCAATCTCTCACAATATACAAGAATGCTTATATAATGCATTTTAATTTGTCTCCTCTCAGATCCTACGTGTGAAGGCTGTTCTCAAAGACATTGTTTTCAACAAGAAAATCACTGCAGAGAATTACATTTTGACCAAGGCTTATCTTGCTGATGGTAAAAGGTAATTTCTTTATCACTACATTTCATTTCCATATCCCAGAAATCCTGTCATGTCCCAGTCATATATCACACCAAAATCAAAGGAAAATGAAAAATGTTTATAATTATATATATATATATATATACACACACACTTATTTTATTTTTCCCAATTATTGGTATTCCCATTATTTTCCAGTAATGATAAGCAATGTTATATTATATTATAAATGTGAATAAGTATAATTTTGTATAAAGATTTTCTTAAAATTAAATTACAATCACAAAAATAACACCATGATGTAAATATTTTTCAATGTATATCTTACATTATGGTAAAAAGGTTACAAGAATAACTTTTCACATACATTTTGGAGCAAAAATATGTCTTTTCCTCATTTAACTTTTAGTTTACTTTCTTTTTTTGGCAGAGCTGAAGATTCAGAAACATTTCCTCAGCTTTCTCTCCAAACACTGCCTAGAGGACTGTAAGTCAATACTTTTAAATTTCTGATATATATATTTTATTTCTAACCTGCCTGCCAAGAACAAGTCAGTTTGGGAGATGTAACCCTTTGTTACTATCTGAACAGACCCGTGTCTCAGGCTAGTAAAGCGGAGAAAGTGATCCTCCCTGCCCTCAAACAGACCCTCAACAACAACATAGCAGACAGACAGAGGAGAACTCAAGCTGTGCAGAGACGTCGTCTACAGAGGACTATGCGCTGAAGGACCAATCATGTGTATTTGAGTCTTTGCCACACATTTCAGAAGTACCCACTTGAAACAGAAGTTTAAATGACTTTATTGATCGAGCAATGCACAAACAGTTAAGGCTTTAGTGTACTGAAATAAAGAAAACAGATGATTATTCATGTAAATAAAAAAGACAAAGAAAGTATTAATATATTGCCATCATTCCATAGAGGTGCAAGGATTATACTGGGCTGCTAGTGTGGATGGGAAAACAACTAAGCAGCTGAAAGGCAAGCCTGTCTCACGCTTTGAGCCCAGGTGTTCAGCAGCGCCGTCACAGAGTGCTTGTCAGGAAGCTGAAGGAGTTTAGAGGTCATGTTCTTATGCACATTCTGCAAGAAGGGGTTGGCCTCTGAAAACAGAGAGAGGAAGGTGAGGAAGTGTTCATATGTTTCACAGCCTATGGATTTTCATTTAAACTGGATGCTTAAGGGGGTTTCATTTTAAAAGGCAGTCTAAGATAGGACATCGACAGTTAATGCACAAATCGGGCTTAGACGCACCATACTGCTGACCGTCATCTTCCCAGTGGGGGCTCTGATCGGGGTAGTCAGCTGGAATGCTCAATTGAAGAGGGGGAACACTGGGAAGATTTTTATCATCTAGACAGAGACGGTGCCAGGAGTGAATGGTTAATTTGAACACATGTACAGGATGCATATAGTGGGCACAAGTTCTGAACTGACCTAGTTTACATATGAGATGCACCGTTCCATTGTTGCTGCAAAAGGACGGGTCCAGATTGACCAGGAATTTGGAATTAAGCCGAGCCACCTCCCCTTGAAGTATGTTAGGGATGGTCTGGCGCTCATCATCCTCAAGCTTCCGCTTACGGGAAGGAATTGAGGGGCCCCTGTAATGAAAGAATATATTTTGTAATATGTAAATTTACGAGTTAAGGCAGTATGTTTTTTTTTTTTAAGTAATACTATATAATAAAATATTTCTTGAGCATCAAATCAGCATATTAGATTGATTTCTAAAGGATCATGTGCCACTGAAGACTGGAGTAATGATACTGAAAATTCAGCTTTGCCAACACAGAAATAAATTACATTTTAAAATATACTCACAGTATTACCGTTTACTGTATTTTTGATTAAATAAATGCATCCCTGGTAACTGGCCTTAAATGAAGTTGATCTTACGTGATTGGGGGTCCATGAATTGCTGTCATCGCAGGAGCAAATGTGCGGTAAAGTGAATGGTTGAAAACCGGGGAGCGGATGTTGGCCAAGACAGCATCCAGCAGGGGCTGGCACAGGTACTGCTTTTTGGTACAGGGCACTGGGGGAGGGGGAGGAGTCGGCTGAAAACAAAAGTCAAGACGTCACCGTAGAAATCGGTTGCTGCTTTTAAATTAACAACAACTTAACTTTGACTTCCTATCTTGAAATAAAAAGTTACTCACCACTGCCATGTCATTCTTTAGTTTTTCCAATGCTATTTCACACTTCTGTAGTGTTTTAAGTGGACACCTAGTGGAAGACATCAATAATGCAACCTTAAAAAGGGATAGTTCACCCAAAAATGAAAACATTTACTCACCCTCAAGTTGTTCCAAACCTGTATAAACTTCTTTGTTCTGCTGTCCACAAAGGAAGATGTTTGAAATAATGTCTAACCAAGCAGATCTCACCCCCCATTGACTACCATAGTAGGAAAAATAAATACTATGGTAGTCAATGGGGGGCGAGGTTGCAAATTTTTTTTCTGTTCAGCAGAACAAAGTAATTCATACAGGTTTAGAACAACTTGAGGGTGAGTAAATGATGACAGAATTTTCATTTTTGGGTGAACCATCCCTTTCATCATAAGCCCAAAATCAACACTAGAGATAGTGTTCAACTTGCCAGCTTTCTTACCTTGTGTTGGGGTCAGTCAAAATGTTAAGCAAACTTTTCATTTTGCTCAAATCCTTCTTCCTGTCTGTAAAGACCAAACATAAAGCATGAGCACTAAAATCAAGGGGAAATTAAATAAATCAGCACCAAAGAGAAAAAGTCTCCAGTACCTTCATTTTTGTCTATTTTGTTAATCATCCTGCGCAGCGGCTCAATATACTTTGACAGCTGCTTCAGTTTATCCATGTAAAGCTGGTCCTCAGACTGTGAAGCCCCTGCTGGACTCATCACAGAGTTTGGATTGCCTGTAATCCAAATGAAAAAAGAAAAGAAAAAAAGTTTAATTAAATTCTGGCTGCCACCGAGAAGCAATCTTATAGCCGATAGCCAATAACTGGCTGAAAACGTCTAATTAAACAAATAAGTCATCCAAGATTATAAATGTACAGTACTAAAAGTGCTAAATACACATATATATATATATATATATATATATATATAAATAAAACAAGAAAT
>RJVU01035392.1:6389362-6401040 GCA_003731715.1 Anabarilius grahami
TCAGGGGTCCAGGTGAAGGTACCTGGAGGGGGTAACTCTGTGGGGTGCGTGAAGAGGCAGGACTCTGGGATGGCTGGGGAGAGGGACTGGGTTGGAAACCTCCTGGAGATGGGGTCGGACCAGAGCTAGAGGCAAAAAAGGGTTGAATTAAACTTCTGCAGTTAAATACTGGTAAATGCATATTGGAGAAAAACTATAAACTTTTTTACTATACCTGACAGAGTTGGGCTGAGAGGAAGGAGGCTGGGGGGATGGCTGAGGCTGTGGGGGAGGTGGCATCGACTGGGGCGTCTGCACTTGAACTGGGGAGGGTGATGACATCATTTGCTGACCCTTTGAAAAAGTCAGGAGAGAGGGAAAGTGAAAATGGGTTCAAAGTGAATAGATGAGTGGAGAAGAGCGGGCACACCACTGGTGAAGCCAGTTACCTAGAGATAACAGACATACAGTCAAGATCAGCTTGCTTTGACTGTAGAGCACCAGTAGATGGCGCTGTTTAACCAGTAGAATGTTGCTTCTTATTTAGCTTCCTCACTAATGTCACTTTATAACAAAATCCAGTCCACTTACCTGTGCCACACACTTTTCATTTTCACTGGCCTAAATGCTTCTGTGTAATTTCCGACTAAATGTTTCTGATTGTGAAACTGGTTGGGGGTGGGAGTGGGGGGTAAAGGGAGGCAGATGAGTGTGGATTATGGACAGCCTTCACTCGAGTGTAAAGCCACAGACGTACGCACCCACTGGGTTGCAGCGCTGAGACCCTGCACTCAGCCCTGCGGTAAATACCTGTGGCATTTGCTGTCCTCCCATGGCAGCGGGGTTTTGAGGAATGGCAGAGTTCGGGGTGGCGCGGGGCAACCGAGGTGGAATTTGCATCCGGGGCATCATCTTTGAGGAGGACAGAGGGGACAACAGACATGTCACAAGCAAAACAATAAATGCAGTGCATCAGCGGACATGAGGAAGCCCATGCAAGAATGCAAACAGAAACAGATTCGACAGGCCTGCAAGCACAGATGCACATACAGTCACATTCAATTATGCAAAACAAGGCTATCCAAAAAATAAAAAGATGTGCCAGCACGGCAATATAGTGAGCTTCCTATCATTCCAAGAACTCACAAAGGAATATCCCGGGTTTAATACAAGTAAAGTTTAAACGACAACACTAAGTTGTGACAATGTTGATTGCTACTAAAAAAGGACTTGGGTTACACTTTTTTTTCAGTGATGTAGTTACATTGTACTATTAACTAACTACATGTACTTACTAAACATTTACAGTTAGGGTTAGATTTAAAGGGTTAGTTCACCCAAAAATGAAAATTCTGTCATTAATTACTCACCCTCATGTCGTTCCACACCTGTAAGACCTTCATTCACCTTCGGAAAACAAATTAAGATATTTTTGATAAAATCCGATGGCTCAGTGAGGCCTGCATTGCCAGCAAGACAATTAACACATTCAGATGCCCAGAAAGCTACTAAACACATATTTAATTTTATAAAGTGACGAGAAAACTTTTTGTGCACCAAAAAAAACTAAATAACGACTTTATTCAACAATATCTAGTGATGGGTGATTTCAAAACACTGCTTCATGAAGCGTTGAGGCTTTACAAATCTTTTGTTTCGAATCAGTGGTTTGGAGCGTGTATCAAACTGCCAAAGTCACGTGCTATGTTACATCATCAGTGTTAAGTGTACATCATCATTTCAATGAACCACTGATTCGAAACAAAAGATTTGTAAATCTTCTAAGCAGTGTATTGAAATCGCCCATCACTAGATATTGTTGAAAAAAGTCGTTGTTTTGTTTATTTGGTGCCCAAAAAGTATTCTCGTCACTTCATGACATTAAGGTTGAACCACTGTAGTCACATGAACTGTTTTAAATAATTATCTTGCTGTCAATGTAGGCCTCACTGAGCCATCGTATTTTATCAAAAATATCTTAATTTGTGTTCCGAAGATGAACGAAGGTCTTACGGGTGTAGAACAACATGAGGGTGAGTAATAAATGACAGAAATTTCATTTTTGGGTGAACTAACCCTTTAAGGTTAGTTACTTGTCCTTCTGTTACTAATCCTTCTGTCAACGTAACCTTTAAAACGGCCCTAAAAATTGCAAAGAAAATATAAAAAAATACAGCTCAAATAATACACAAGTTTTAACAGAAGAAATAATATAAGTACTTTTACAAAATGACTGTCATTTCTGTTTTTAAATCATCCATAATTGTCCCCCATTTACTTTTGCTGTAAACGGCTCACAGAGTGTGGTAATCAAAATGATGCCGTTTGTTCTTAAATTGTTTTGAACCCAGAATATTCCTTTAACGTCACTGGCTGTCAAGACAAGGCAAGCCACAGGCCAATGGATTTCATGCTCCCTTTTCATGTACCAGAATCATGCAAGGAACGATGCAGTGGGTACTTCTGCATCTCCAACAAGCCTTTCCACTCTAAATTAAAGCTGTGGTGGAGCTTGCCATCCGCTAATGGCTTTTAAAGGGAAGCTCTGATCAAAAGATGGGCAGATGCAATGCAACCATCAATACCTCCCTTGAAACACATTAGGGAAATCATTTAAAAGCTCAAAGTAAAATATCACTGTTTATTATTAACAATCATAGCAAACTGTAATTTATACAGCTTTGTGCAGGCTAACGTAAAAAAGGAATGCATTTCTTGTCAGGTGCATGCAGAAAGGGCTTGTGGGTTCGAAATAGCAAGCAAGCAGTCAGGCAGTTAGCTGCACAAACACGCATAATGCAAATGAGATTAAAAACTAACGCTACTCAAACGTAAACTGACTGCTCTGCTAGATTTCACACTCTGCAAAAGAATAGAGATTTCCATCTCTGGCTTTAGTATAAACTAGGGCCACACAGATGGGAAAAGCTGAATAAAAGCAACATGAAGCAAAATGTTATCCACTGAATGCTCGCAGATGGGAGGGCCACCCTTGAGGGAGAGATTTGACTAAATGTATTTGAAAAAGTAAAACGGGCATCTAGTTGAACTTATCTTTATCATATATAACTAAAAACAGGATGCAGTACCTGCTGATGGTGCTGACAAATAAAGCAGAAATAGCCTCCAGAATGCATTTTTAGGAAGCAGTGATGGGCATTTATAAACTAAAACTAGCTACACTACAGAACTAACATCAGAACGCCGGCTCAGTATTGGCTGACGTTGTTCACGTGAGCAGCACGATGCGTGTTATGCTGATGCAGGAGCCGGCCAATAATGAATCTGCTTTCTGACGTCGAACACAGAAGCCTGCACTGTCTATACAACGTAAACAGCGTAGGAGACTGACAGGGGAGAGACAAAATTGTTGAATAAAGTCGATGTTTTTGTTTTGTTTTTGTGCACAAAAACTATTCTCATCATTCCATAACATTAAGGTTGAACCACTGTAGTCACATTGACTATTTTAATGATGTCATTACTACTTTTTCTGGACCTTGAATGTAGTAATTATGTTGCTTTCTATGGGGGATAAAAAAAATAAAAAAATCTTAATTTGTGTTCCGAAGACGAACAAGTCTTACGATTTTGGAACGACATGAGGGCGAGTACTTAGTGACAGAATTTTCGTTTTTGGGTGAACTAACCGTTTCATCAGCTTTTCCAGTAATAAGTACTGCACGTTTTAACAATTGTGATAATAAAATATTATACATTTCAAAATTAAACTTACTTAAAACTTCTGAGACTTCGTTCAGTTAACTATTTAAAATAAACTTGTTATTTTGTCATTTTATTTTAAAATATACATTATATAGAATTATTCAGCTGTTTGCCTGCATATTGTCGAAATGCAGCTTGTTTTCCTCTTTTCAATGTACCGTAAGTATTAATGGATCAAGTCTAAAGTATCATTTATGTAAATAGAACAAACAATGAGTTATTGGTGGTAAAGTTTAAAGGTGCCCTAGAATTTTTTTTTAAAAGATGTAATATAAGTCTAAGGTGTCCCCTGAATGTGTCTGAAGTTTCAGCTCAAAATACCCCATAGATTTTTATTAATTCATTTTTTTAACTGCCTATTTTGGGGCATCATTATAAATTAGCCGATTCAGGGTGTTTGGCCCTTTAAATCTTGCGCTCCACGCCCACGGAGCTCGCGCTTGCCTTAAACAACATAAAAAAAGTTCAAACAGCTAATATAACCCTCAAAATGGATCTTTACAAAGTGTTCGTCATGCATCATGTCTAATCGCATAAGTACAGTGTTTATTTTGATGTTTACATTGATTCTGAATGAGTTTGAGGCTATGCTCCGTGGCTAACGGCTAATGCTACACTGTTGGAGAGATTTATAAAGAATGAAGTTGTGTTTATGAATCATACAGACTGCAAGTGTTTAAAAAATGAAAATAACGACAGTCTTGTCTCCGTGAATACAGTAATAAACGATGGTAACTTTAACCACATTTAACAGAACATTAGGAACATGCTAACGAAACATTTAGAAAGACAATTTACAAATATCACTAAAAATATCATGTTATCATGGATCATGTCAGTTATTATTACTCCATCTGCCATTTTTTGCTATTGTCCTTACTTGCTTACCAAGTCTGTTGATTCAGCTGTGCACATCCAGACGTTCTCCCCTTGTCTAATGCCTTTCATAATGTTGGGAACATGGGCTGGCATATGCAAATATTGGGGGCGTACACCCCGACTGTTACGTAACAGTCGGTGTTATGTTGAGATTCGCCTGTTCTTCGGAGGTCTTTTAAACAAATGAGATTTATATAAGGAGGAGGAAACTCACTGTATGTCATTTCCATGTACTGAACTCTTGTTATTTAACTATGCCGAGGTAAATTCAATTTTTGAACCTAGGGCACCTTTAATGCTTAAAATTAGGGGTTTGGAAAAACCCTGAAACCCAAGTATGAGTAATAGTAAGAGTGGTGCTTGCTAGTTATGAGTAGCATGTAGTTTGTCAAGCTACTTGCAAAGTAGCTTTGCTAACACTGGTGAAGACATGAGTAGCTTATTTGTTCAGAAACATTCAGCTGTGATTGGAGACCAAGGCCAACCGCTCTGGCCCACAACTAAACCTCTATGGACAAGAAAAATATTGATATATAATCCTTCTGTTGTTATTTAGACAATGTGCATTACACTACGACCCACCACCAGGCAAGGAATAAACAGATCTGATGTCCAAAAGAAATTCAAGTATTGATTTTAGTGGCATGCAATCACTCCACGCTCCAGTCTCTTATCTCAATCCTCACCACGCTTTGCACTAGGTTTACCTGGCCAGGGACTGCTGTGAGCTGGGCCCCCTGCTGGACTTGTTGAACCTGCTGCTGCTGCTGCTGTTGTTGTTGCTGCTGTTGTTGTTGCTGTTGTTGCTGCTGCTGCTGCTGTTGCTGCTGCTGCTGCTGTTGTTGTTGTTGATGATGTTGTTGTTGTTGTTGCAAAACTCTCGCCTGCTTGTATGAACAGAAGCAAACAGAAGACACTGAGACTAGCCGGTGTAATATGCTTCTTCGGACCACTTGTGGCAGAGATTTAAAGTAGTTATTAAACATTTTGCATTATGATTTCACTCTTTTAGGGCAGCTGATCTTTACCTGCATTACCTGCTGGAGCTTCATATGTTGTTGCTGCTGTTGGCTGAGTGAGCTGATTTGTTGATGCTGTCCTGGAGCCATTTGTGGTAATGACTGGGGCACCAAGACTTGCTGCTGCGAGTGAGGGGGCATCTGACCTGCCACTCCCTGAGCCTGTACCTGGCCTTGACCTTGAGCTTGGACCTGAGCCTGAACCTGGGCTTGAAGCTGCTGCATTTGCTGGATACTCTGGGCTTGGGCTTGGGCCTGGGCCTGGGCCTGTGCTTGAGCTTGAGCCTGAGCCTGAGCCTGAGCTTGGGCCTGAGCCTGTGCTTGAGCTTGGGCCTGTGCTTGAGCTTGGGCTTGAGCCTGGGCTTGGGCCTGAGCCTGTGCATGAGCCAGTTGCTGCTGCTGCTGTTGTTGTTGTTGGTGTTGTTGTTGTTGTTGTTGGTGCTGTTGTTGTTGTTGTTGATGCTGTTGCAGTTGCTGCAGTTGCTGCATTCTGGTTTGGTGCAACTGGAGTAAAAGCCATTAAAATAATAAATAGACAATAAGTTAATTATGAATAAATACAAATAGGTAAATTAACCTTTTAATTCAAATACGGTCATGTAGTATCTTCATTTGGACATGATTTCACCAAATCACACACATCATTGCTCCACCTCCAAAACTGACACTCCAATCCTAACCACCCTGCTCCGAGTCGGTCTTGACCCCCGCTCGCCTGCACGCGTGGCAAGTGCACTAACAATGACGCTAAACACCGCATTCTCTAGCGGTCGTCAGTGCGCAGTGGTTTACCTGCACAACTCTCACTAACTGGTTAGACACGCAATGCGAAAGTAGATGTTTGTTTATCACAGCTGATGCGCAACAAAATAATGCTTCACGAAAAAAAGCGCAGATGAAGAAAAAAAATGAACGTACAGTAGGGGTGTCACGAGATCTCGCGAGACTAAAATGTGACGATTTCTCGTTGAGGCGAAAAGTAGTCTTGTGATATTGCCATGACAGAGTGGTTAGGATGATTAGGAAAGAATATGCCACAGCTACGTTTACATTACGCCTCCACTATCGTTTTGCTTTGTATTTAAATAAAAACATTTAATTCAGTTGGATAACGGTCACCACCGCTTCATATTTACAGAGTACGCGCGATCGCGAAAGTGAAAGTCAACGCAAGGGCGCCTTCAAACGCGATTTCAATACCCCGCATTTTGAAAGCGGCTCCCTGATGAATACAGATATCTCTCAATATGAAAGCTATTTTAGGCTGGGCAGTGTAGTTGTAATCATCTCTCAGCTCTGTATCAAAGAAAAATTTGGTCTTATTTGCACTCTGAATATTGAGAGAGTGCGATTATGGTTGCACTTATTGTAAAGTGTTACCATAAAAATGAATAACAGTTTTCTTTTAATCTTATTAAGCACAAACAGTAAGGTTTCATTTGTTAACATTAGTTAATGCACTGTGAACTATCATGAACTAACAATGAATGACTATTTTTTATTAACATAAACAAAGATTAATAAATACTGTAGCAAATATATTGCTCATTGTTAGTTGATGTTGGTTAATACATTAATGTTAATAAATGAGACCTTATTGTAAAGTGTTACCATTTTTATTTATACTGTTTTTATTTCTATGATCAGTTTGTGGAAAGGAGTTCAGTTAGGAGGTCAAAAGTTGTAGAAGCTCATAAATCATGTACAGTAAGGTCTGAAGAGACTGAAATCATACAGAAGAGAAGTCAGTCAGTTGAGTTAGTGGCAAAACCTTTTACAGTGCTTGAGTATTGTTGTCTTTTACTGCACATGATAATTCATACTCAGAAAGTAGAACTGAAATGACATTCATTACAAGATGATTAGTTAAAACATTGCAAAGACACCTGCAGTTTTTGTTCTAGTCATGTATTTCGCCATTGAGAATTTCTTAAAAAGTGTGTAAAAATCTTGTCTCGTCTCGTGAGATACCTGTCTCGTCACACCCCTAACGTAGAGTACACAAGAGTAAATACAAACAAGAGTTTGTTGTTAGCCGCTAACAACACATCAGCTCCAGACAATCAATGACTCTCAAACCCAGTGTTGCTCACGTGTGGAGCGGAATCAAAGCAGCCTCTGCGTCTGTTTTCAGGCCTTCCCGCTTAGCTCTCTCCAGAAAGCTTTTCTAATATTAACGCGGGTCCTAAAGTGCTTGCCCAGTCATAAACCTTCATTCCAGCGATATTCTTCTGAGCTTTTCTCTTTTGTATTGTGTCTCATCTCTCTTTCTGCTAATCTCCCTCTTGCTCGTTCTGTCTCCTTGACCCCTAATGCTGATTGGCTACACATTTGTTGTTGTGTCGGTCCGACTAACTTCCAAACAGCGTTTTTTAAATATTGCGTACCCCACCTTTAAGTACAAACATTAATCTTTCCATTCTTCATTACCTGGTTCTGTTGTTGCTGCTGAGTCTGGGCTTGCTGCTGTTGCTGATTCTGATGCTGCATTTGTTGATTCTGATGGTGCTGCTGCTGCTGTTGTTGAAGTTGGAGGTGCCTTATCTGTTGGATCTGCTGCTGCATGGCATTCTGCTGCTGAGGCTGCATGACAGCCTGCTGCTGCAGCTGGAACTGCATGGACTGCTGCTGTTGCGGCTGCTGTATCATCTGCATCTGCCCGGCAGCCACTGCTGGAGTAAATATTGCATCATATGTCATTTCATGGAAATGTATGAGAATTAAAATAAGATCATTAAGCCACACAGTCTCTCTAATCAGCTGACAGCTATTGAATTTACCAGCCTGCTGGCCTCCCTGCATGGTATGTTGACCCATCTGCATTTGCCCCATTGGCCCCATTCCACCCATTGGTGCACCAGGGGGGCGTGGTCCAATGCCAATAACTCCAGGACCACCTCCACCCACTCCTGGTAAATTCTGCAGGGCATTCATGGGGTCTGTAAACAAACAATATTACCTTGAAATTCAGCAGAAAATATATTTTAACAGTTAAATGGTAGACTTAAAAAGATCTTAAGTTAGCTAGCTCTTTAATTTACCAGGCCCACCTTGAGACTTCTTATCTGCAATGAAAAACAATCTGTTCAGTACACAATCCACATCTAAAAATCACAGCAATAAGACAAAAAATAGTTTTTACTTACGAATGTCTCTAAAATGAATTATCAGCCTCGCAACCAGAGATAAATACTCCTCCTGTTTTCCCCCAAAATATGAAATGTTATTCATTGCCCTTTTAACAATCACACACTAACAAAACAGTTCCGTTAAAGTGTAACATGTACATTTAAAAGTAGTACTACTTACTCTGGTCTTTGCTTTGATAAAAACATGGCTCTCCATGTCAGTACTGGACTTTGTGTGAGCAGTTCCTGCTTTTCTCATGGCTTCATCTCTGCAATATAATAAAGCAGAAGTCTGAATATTTTATCATAACTGATGCACGACAAACAATTAATGTTACCTATCACTTACTAAGAGATATCTCAGAACAAGAGCACTATTAGAAGGGCTTTTTAATTGTAACAAAGAATAAAACAATTACAAGCAAAGAGATAAACTAAATATTCTAAGAGGGTTACAAACAAAACATGAAATACTGAAATGAACTAAAGTGTATTATCTCTATAAGCATTACAGCAAATAAGAGTCTTATTAGCAAATTAATTCATGAACTCTTTAAAAGAACTCAAATATACATCTTTCTTTAAAATGGTGTTTTAAATTTACATTTGTGAATGTAAAATTTTGCAAGGAATTAATAGTAACAAAATAATTTAATAATATGTATCTATTTTTAAAGAATTTTTTTTAACTAGTACAAAAGTTTGGGGATAAATTCCTTTTAACAATATTAGAAAAGTCAATTCAAAACATTATATAAACAATACCATAATAAGTGGTTAACTTTTTTTTCTTCAAAGTGATGAAAAAAGGAGCAATTGGACAGCTATTAGAAGAGCTTATAATGAGCCTAAAGTGATCACAAGAGCGATTAAATATCTTTAAGGTTAATTCTCTTTTGCCCACAACGTTATACAGCATTTATATATATTTAATATATATTTCGCTTGTACATACTTGACTATTATTTAATGAGGCTTACTTTCTATTAGCTAGCTAACCGCAAAGCTAAACTCTAAACAGAAAATGTAATCTCACTTAATGAACATAATAACGTGATCAGATAAATAATACCATAAATTCACGTACAGCCTTTTTTTGAACATTTCGGCTGTTTAACATGAGCTGATAACAAGCCTGAGCATCCGCTAGTTAGCAGCTAACTAGCTAGCCGACTCTGAGACTTCCAGAATGTGCTAATCTAAGGATATAACCAAAAAAAATATTGTATGCTCACATTTGTGCCACTACTTTCTGTCGAAAGGCTGGACTTCTCCAATCACTATCAGGACCTGGGACCTCCATAACTGTTATTGCTGAACAACGTTGAACTAGCTGCTACCAGTTAGCGATGTCCGCTTCGTAAATGAATCATTCCAGTGAATCGGATCTTTTCAAGGAATCGGTTGAACCCGCTCACAAAACTGGTCTGAAACATTCTTTTAAGAATCTGAATAAATTAACTGTTCGAGTCGAAGAAATAGCCTAATACAAATAAATCTTACTTGAAAAATAAGTTTAATGCTTAATTGGTTGTCGAATTTATTACACACGCAACAGTGGTCATCTTTTAAGCTTTTTATGTAGAGATATAATAGTGTTTTTTAAGTAAATGCACAAATAGGTTTAAAATACTTTATCTTTCTGAGCTCAATCATTGCTGCAAAAAAACTGAACTAATACATAGTAAATGTCAATAACCACAATTTAAAAAATAAAAAGAAGAAAAAAGTATAAGTAAAATAATCACTTAAATGGTTAACTGAAATGAAAGAAATGCAACAAAAGAACCGATTCGCAGAAATGAATCGGACTTCCCTAAACCAGGCTAGGCTAAAAACGGATTTTCTCAAAGTCTGTTCTAGCGAATCTGGAATAAAATTAGATTCTCTGCCTATATGCCGTTGTATGTGACGAATAAAACTTTGAATGATGATTACATATGGTTTAGATTACATCATTTGCATCATAGATTTGAGTTGGTTGTCACTAACCTGCGTGGCATATGTCAATTATATATCATTAAAGCATGCTTAAAGTTGCATGAAATTTTGATTTCTTTATTGATGTGTGCATGAACCATTGAGAAACTATTATAGTTTTTATTATTGTCAATGTTTTTAATTGTTTTTTATTTTTATATTTTTCCATTTTTATTTGAATTTTGGTTAATTTTTTTGTAATTTTGTTGTGTTTTTGTCTTTTTTATTCTTAAAAAAAATAATACGGCTATACAGTTTTTATTATTATTTTTTATTTCTGTTTATTTATTTTAGGACATCAAGTTAAACTAAAGAAGAAAAATTAGAAATGTTATACCTCAAGTTTTGTATTTTATTTTATTTCAGTTAATGTTTATTTTATTTCAAGTGCCAAAAATGTATTTTATGTTTTTAGTTTTGACGAATTATAATAACACTGACATGAGTTAGTTTATCATTACTTTACTTTTATTTTCATTTTCAGATATGTGTAGGCTCTGGGGTAGAGGTCTTCACGGGTCCAAAAATTCATACCCGAACCCGAAGAGACCCGTAAATGTGCTACACGGAACCGACCCGGCCCGACTATTATTTTGAAAGTTGGACCCGAACCCGTGCAGAACCGAGAAATGCCATAAATGTACTACCCGGTCCCGGACCCGTCTAAACTGGACCCGAACCCGACCGGACCCGTCTGGACCCGATCGGCACATAGGTCTATTCCACAGCAAATTGCTATTAATAAGTCAATAAACAAGTTGCGAAAATAAAACGTGTTGTCTTACCTAATTGTAGGCTATAGCTTTCTCCCTTGTACATGACTGTGATGCACTTGCCAAGAAAGTTCATCCGTTATTCCTCTCTTGCCGATTGAAATGCTTAATCCACTCATTATTCCAGCTTTAAAAGTTCACTTGCTGTCACGATGACAAATGCGACTTTGCAGTTTTGCATTATTTCGTTGTAT
>RJVU01035392.1:6401460-6493197 GCA_003731715.1 Anabarilius grahami
ATATGCTAATTTTTTGAGATAGGAATTTTGGGTTTTCATGAGCTGTATGCCAAAATCATCAGTATTAAAACAATAAAAGACCTGAAATATTTCAGTTGGTGTGCAATGAATCTAAAATATATGAAAGTTAAATTTTTATCATTACATTATGGAAAATAATGAACTTTATCACAATATGCTAATTTTTTGAGAAGGACCTGTAGATTTGAGTTGGTTGTCACTATGTCAATTATATATCATTAAAGCATGCTTAAAGTTGATTTTGATTTCTTTATTGATGTGTGCATGAATCATTGAGATACTATTATAGTTTTTATTATTGTCAATGTTTTTAATTGTTTTTTATTTTTATATTTTTCCATTTTTATTTGAATTTTGGTTAATTTTTTAGTAATTTTGTTGTGTTTTTGTCTTTTTTATTCTTAAAAAAAATAATACGGCTATACAGTTTTTATTATTATTTTTTATTTCTGTTTAGTTATTTTAGGACATCAAGTTAAACTAAAGAAGAAAAATTAGAAATGTTATACCTCAAGTTTTGTATTTTATTTTATTTCAGTTAATGTTTATTTTATTTCAAGTGCCAAAAATGTATTTTATGTTTTTAGTTTTGACGAATTATAATAACACTGACATGAGTTAGTTTATCATTACTTTACTTTTATTTTCATTTTCAGATATGTGTAGGCTCTGGGGTGTGGTTATTGAGCTGATATGCCATGGGTGACATGTCAAATGAAAAACTTCCTTCCGCATTTTTCACACTTTGGTTAAATGTTGGCTTCCTGCCCAAACATCATTGTTCACTGTATTTTTACCTATGGTATTGTATTAATTATTCTTTTTTTTCTTTTTCATGGGGGCCATCATGAAAAATGGTGAATGTTGATGGCAGACAATTTAAGGCCTTGACAAAACTTAAGCAGCATGTCTCATATAATTTACCCCATGTTGCATCAGGTCCTTGTAACTGCTGTTGACATTGTGTACTTTAAGACTAAACAGTTGTATGACAAATAGACTATATTGTTATGATCATATTCTTGACAAACTGCTGCTACTTTGAGTGAGCAGAAGCTGCCAAGGGAAGGTCAGAATGAAGTCTGCGATATCAATAACTAAAAAAAAATTTTTTTTGTTGCACTGACGTTTGTCCTTGCCTGAAAAATGAGTACATCTTTATAAAGGATGTGATGTAATAAAGTAGTTTAACAGTGTCAGTGTGACTAGTGATGATTCAGTATCCTCTGGTTTTGAAAGGAATTTGAACTCCATGTGTGTATCATTCACAAGTTTGATTGTATTAATCAATGCAAAAGCTATAGCCTCTATATGTTTAAATGGTCTTAAGTTCACAAGTTTTAAGGCATTTTTGACTTTGTTTGATCTTAGACACATCTGGCAAGCAACAGTTCATAAAAGCTTTTTGACGAGGGCCATCTGACCTACTTTTTGCACCCTAGGGGTGTGTGCATGCCTAGCGAAAAGACTCTCTGTGTCCACACAGATTAATGCACCTTGCAGGAGTGTTAGGAAGTTTCTTTTTTGATATGTCAGACCAATTTGTTGCACCACTGATCCAAGGAAAGTTTGCAAGACATTATGAAAAAAATTTGAATCTGTTAACATTCAAGACTTGAGGTGACAATGTTGGCAAGTATTGCGTCAAGTGCAGCTTCATCTGGCACTGTAAAGAGCTCTTCTTTATTAAAGGAAGAAAAGAGAAAAGTCCTTGAAAATGGCAGCCTTGTAAGATGATTTCAGTAGAATTGCTGTTTCTTTTTTTCTTTTTTATCTAAGGTTCTGGGTGATAAAGTACCTGCATTTGTGCCCTGAATATAATCTTGTCCTCTTTTGTGCTGTCTTTAACATTGCACCCATCCATCCACACTGGGATTAACACCGGAAGTGCAATATATTAATCCGTTTGCCCATATCCAGGGTAAAGAACTTGACTAAAGGCCTGTTCACAGCAATTAAGATAACTATAATGATAATAGTGTCCACCAACACACAATATATTATTTTTATATAAGTGCTGTTGTGTCCTACTGCTTTAGCTCTTTAAAGTTAGGTGCTGGTCGGCTGTCAATGTTTTTATAGTTCATCAATTGGAAAAATAATATTTCTAAAAGTGATTCTAATGACAGTTCCTCTGTGTCGTTTTGATGTGGACTTCCCTATTCTTTTTATTAGAACGATTATCATTTTAGTTTATCATTGTAGTTTATCTTAAACTTTATCATAGTTATCATACTTTGTTATTATGTATTGAGAAATTATCATTCACTTAGTTTCTATTGAAATGAAATACCTTCTGTAACTTGAGTAAGCTACTCACACATTTTAAATACAAAAATTAAATTGCCTCATTTAATTGAGACCCTCTAACTTTTAAATACTTAAGTACAATTAAATGAAGAGATTTTGGTTAGATACTACTTAAAATATTTTACACAATATCCACAATTTCACTTAAGTAGTTAAGTAGAGAAGTAGCGAGTACTTTCTCAACTCTTGTCAAAAACAGATCTTAACAGATAACAAACTTTCACATTAATAGACCACTCGCTCTAGGCTATACAGTCTCCTAAGCAGTGTCTTATGTGCCTCATTATTGTGGTTCAAAGCATTTGAAATGCCGCGCCTCTGCACGCCACTCTTATTCTTCCTCGCTCGAGGCGTTCGTGACGGATGATCAGACAGACCGGGAGCGCGCGCAGATCCGCCCTCCAGACGCCATTTCTCGGACGGTGTGGGGAGCTGAAGCAGCTTTTACACCAATCCCGGGAAGGAAGAGAAAACACAACAAACAGAGAAATTTAAAAATCTTTTCGATCGTCTTATCGCGTGGCAAAGCGGTGCGTCTCATTAAGGAGCAAGGCGGGGAAACTTTCTGTTGCGAGATTATTCTGAATTCGTTGTGTGGCGAAGACGTGTTGCGGGCCGCCATTTTTGTTACAGCCTTCGAAGTCTGTTGTGAGTCTAAATAGGAGACAAAACTCTTCCGTACTTCGGTGTAATACTCGGAGAAGAACTCGCCGTTGGACGTAACTGACATATGTCGCCTCGAATCGTCATGCAGGGCGATTTATTATCGTATTATGCCTCATCTTGAGCGGACGGTGGATGAAGACGGCTAGCTGGCTAACGCGTTATATTGTCTCATAAGCTGCAGCTACTTTCACGGAAGAGAGAGCGGAAAGGGGAACTTTGATACTAAATACGCGTTTTTGGGTTCTTTACGAACTTTTAGGGTTGTTTAAACCTGTTCTACGCCCGTCGTGATTCGTGTGTTGGTGGGAAATTTAGCAATGCATCAAAGTTGGTTGACGCCAGTCGCAGCCTGTCTGGTCAAACGTCAGGTTGCGGTTCAGTAGGACTGTCGGCTCCAAAAGCGTTTGGTCGCTTGTAAGAATAGGCATTTGTTGTTTTAATTTATTGCTCGTTTCTGTTTTCTTTTCGAGTTCTTCAGTTACAAGTGTATTTCGAACAAACATGTCGTCTGCACGGTTCGACTCCACGGACCGAGCTAGCTGGTATTTCGGGCCGGTTTCTAGACAAGAGGCGCAGAATAGGCTTCAGGGACAGAGACACGGGATGTTTTTGGTGCGAGATTCGTCCACCTGTCCTGGTGATTATGTACTGTCAGTGTCTGAAAACTCCAAAGTTTCTCACTATATCATCAACTCTTTGCCAAGCAAGAGATTCAAGATAGGTGACCAAGAGTTTGATAATCTACCTGGCCTTTTGGAGTTCTATAAAATACATTATCTGGATACTACCACCCTGATAGAGCCAGCACCAAGGTAAGAGCTTCATTTAGTTTTGACATCGTTACGTCATCTTCCCCTCTTCTCACTAATGTGCATTTCCCTCCTCATCTTTGCTATGGCAAGCTGTTTAAACATTCATTCATTTCAACTAACTAGGGTCTGTTTTTATGCTGCTAGCTATTTACTAGCAGGCAATCAAATAGATTATTAGTGTCTCTCAGTTTCATTAGTGACAATTCATTAGATACCAGTACTGATTCAGTCAATATCGACAGTAGTGACAAGTAACAAATTACAAATATTTTTAATTTCATTTCTGTAATAAACTTCTCTCCGACTCCAAATGTTTATGGCACTTGTTCAAGTTTTACTATTCGTCAGATGCTGATAGTTATATTTTAGTTATTTGTGCTAGTTTATTGGGATTGTTACCACTGATAGACAACTTTTAAATTCATCACATATGACAAGTAAATATCAGTTTTGACTAGTGAGAAGAAATATTGCTGGAAACAATTTAGATAGATGTTAGTGTTTTATAAGTAATTAATAAGTTTTAGTAAAACTGGAATAACAATTTGTTACTAACAAACTCTATTTGCTTAGTGATTGGCAGCATAAGAATAAGTATTAGTGTCTAATTGAGAATATACCAGTTATTATTGTGTACTAGGATATGCAATTCATGTTTATTTATATAGCACTTTTCATATTATGTATTGTTTAAAAGTGGAAAAATGCTTGTTTTAATGTCATCCTGTTAACAGTCAGAGGTGACTTTTGAAGTATAGTCCATATGACAATAATATACAGCTCTAAAATAATACAAGTCATGTGTTCAGTTAAACAAAATGATGGTATACTTAATCACATTATTAAGGCAATTATTAAATTTTATGATTGTAATTATTACAACGTGAGGATTTAGCTGTTTTGTATGTCCAAAATTGCCATCATCCGAAGTGTTCAGAAGTGTTGGTGTCGTCTGAAATCTACAAGCTAATAGTAAAATGAAAAGGTACTGATCAATATTGGCATACATACTAGTTTTAAGGAATAACTGTTAAAACCGCTTGCCATAGCTTTGCTCGTTCACGTTCATTCTTATGCTTGGAGATAAATATTGTCAAGGTGAGAGTGGTCAGTTTAACATATCTGTAATTCCCCTTAGTTTCCTTCCTGTATGTTCTCATTGATCCATGCAATAAAGAGAAATTAAGTCATTTGCATCCACGATACCAGGAAGTTAACTGTACATGTGAAAGTGCACATTCAGTAGTGGTATGGATATTACAAAAGACACTTCCAAGAAGTGGATTTAAGCATTTCCTCTTAGATATGCTGTTAAAAATCCTCCTTTTGTTGTTGATTAGTAAATCCTAAAAACTCTCTGATCATTGTCCTACAGGTACCCCAGTACCCCTCTGCCCAGTGGTCCTATTCAGCCATCTGGGGGACTCGGAGATGAGAACCAGGAGTATGTGCGAACTCTTTATGACTTCACTGGTAGTGATGCTGAAGACCTTCCTTTCAAGAAGGGTGAAATCCTAATTATTCTGGACAAGCCTGAGGAGCAGTGGTGGAGTGCCAAGAATAAAGAAGGCCGAGTAGGCATGATTCCTGTTCCCTATGTAGAAAAGCTGGTGAGACCTTCGCATCATCCCGGTCAGCCTGGCCATGGTTCTCGAAATTCCAATAGCTACGGCATACCTGAGCCAGCGCACGCTTATGCTCAGCCTCAGACTCCATCGCCCATTCCTCCCGTCACACCCGGCGCTGTTATCAACCCGCTGCCGTCCGTGCAGAACGGGCCAGTAATGGCGAAGGCGATCCAGAAACGAGTGCCATGTGCATATGACAAGACTGCCTTAGCACTGGAGGTAGGTACCAAAATGATGGATTCCCATAAACCAGAATTTGCATTTGTCACCAGCGTTGGTCAATCTGCTCGTTTCCATTGTTTTATTGATGAGGGATAATATTGGGACAGGCTTATGCACATTAAAATATATTTATGTCCTTCAGTTTACTAATTACTAAAGGCTATTCAGTCAGGATAGATTTTTGTTGGATCATATATATAGGAATACAGGATATAGTGCTGGGTGCCATAGACACTTAATGAAGCAGTTTCTCTATGGATTATAAGATTTAACTGGTGCAGTGATTACACATTTAAAGGAATTTTTACCCTTACATTTGGTCAGATGGTGCTGATAGCTGGAAATGTGAAATGACAAATATTTTCTCTTGATGACACACTTGTCAGTTCAGTTCTATGTTTCTGAGGGACTTTCCTTAAACAGACCTATCAACATATTTGTAAAAAGATTCCTTAGAATGAATGCTAGAGAAAATATATTTTGAAATCCGTAGTGTTTATGATTTGTATTTTAGAATAGTTTTTATGTATTATACCAGTTTTTATTTACTTTTGCTTTTCCTGGTTAGCAGTTTGCATGGGTTGCACATCTCTTTAAGAACTGTTTCAGGAGAGACAAATAAGCACAAAGACCCCTACTTAGTTTTTTTTTGTGTTTTGACTAAATTAGTGTTGAGATTTGGTTTGTATAGGGTTTGTACAGGGGCTAGAATGAAATTCCATACTTAGTCATTCCACATGGCAAGTTCCAGCACCCCTTCACCCGTTTCTACATGCAAGGCCTTGTCAATTTGTAGAAAACATTACATAACCTATGTCTTAGTCAGCCTGAGAATGTGTCAGTTGTTTCAGGTAAGTGCAAGAAAAAGGTGAAGAAACTCATTGATGGGGCAAATGCAGATTTACTTTGTCATTTAGCCCCATTTTGTGTTTTTCCATCGGCCTGCTGTGTTTTGCATATGAGTGCAGCTTGTGTATGGAAACAAGGATTATGACGCACAGTTTGTTATGGCCTAAAGCAAAATGGTCTGATTTAGAACAGCTATTTTAGGCATTTTGAGAAGGTGATGCATGTCTGTCAATGCAGATGATTTTATCCTGTAAGGATGATTTTAAGTTTTATAATACTTCGTACTTTTAGATAAGAGTAGTATTTTTATAAGTATTTTAATGGGTACAAACCTGTAACTTACAGCTTTATTTTTTATTTTTATATATATTTTGTTATAATATCTAATTTCTGGTGGGCAGGCCATTATCTTTTCCCTAGGCTTTTTCTGAATTTTCTAGGTTATGATTTTTTGAAATATCAAAGCTTTCACTGTGCCTTTTTAAGCCAATAATATTTTTGTCATATTAAACATGAAAGTTGAATGTCATGCTCTCAATTTTTTTTCTGTATCCTACATAAGACCTGTAGGCTTTAAAAGACATGTAGATTATTAGTTTTCTGCCCTTTTCTATTTAATTCATCTTGTTTCTTTCCTCATAGGTGGGTGACATTGTGAAAGTGACTAGGATGAACATCAGCGGTCAGTGGGAAGGGGAGGTAAATGGCCGAAGAGGTTTATTCCCTTTTACCCATGTGAAAATATTGGACCCCCAAAACCCAGATGAGAGCGAATGATCTGGACCATGCTCTGTCAGCACCCCGTCAGCTCGCTGGACGCCCCATCAAGTCACCGCCGGTATTACGCTTGCCTGCCTTGGGGCTCAGCCGTGGCGCATTTCTCAAGCAAACCATTTGCGTGGCTTCTGACTGTTTACAGCTCTGAAATCAAACTGTTCTTAATCCCCCTCACCTGGTTTAAGGCGAATCAGTATTTTTTTGTGTCTGCCCTTAATATTCTGTTATTTCCACACATCTGCAATCTGTACCTGTGACAGGGTGAAATGAGGCCTCCACCATTGACCTAAGCCTTCTTGCCACTCTCCTGCAGTTTTCTGTCTGTAGCTTTGACTTTTGCTAGCTAAAATATATTGTGTTAAGAAAGGGATATGAGGATAATTATACCCTCTGGTTTGATTGCCAACTGTTTACCTGTTTGGTCTGAAATTGACCTTTTATTTTGTCTTTTGTTACATTTAAACAGAATCCTAGTAATACTGATCTGACCCTTGGTAACAGCCATGACTTGAAGATAAGGGTATGATATTGCAGGGTCTTAGAATAGCGACAACTGCACCACTCCTGATTGACCTTAGAAACAGACTCACCAACTAGTATGTGGGACTAGTCTACTGTAGCCTTTTTATTTGTGCCATAATAACTTATCTGTAAATTGCAGTAGTAGTGTAGCTAGATGGTTGTGGCTAGACTCTCGGGGGGTCTTTTGAATGGTGAAGGGTTTGCCTGTGAAGCTTTTTGCATCCGGTGGTGATGCCTTAGATGCAAGATTGGGTCTGGGGAGAGTAAAAACGCACCTCATCTATTCCTTTGGACAAGCTGGAAATGTCACCTGTGCAATTATTAGCTCATCACTTCCCCTCATCCTCTTCTACTCTGGTAGCAGTAAAGTCTGGATGTTGCTCTTTTTCATGACTGTTACAGCACATCACAAGGTCTCTGCTATAAATTTGATGGTTTCTGCCCAATTTTGATTCAGTAACTTGACATACACAACTTTTCGGTTTTGTCCATCTGTAATCCATTTCTTTTTTTAGCCAGGTGTTGAATCAAGCATTTACTCTGTGTTGAAATAAATTGGCATTTTCTAAAAAGGGATTTTAAAAAGCCTGCTGGTGGCCTCTGTGCATGACCTTCTGGCCAAGAGGGTTTTCCCTCTTAGGTTAAATGCTGCTTCATGCTATGTTTTATTTGTCTGTTGAATTTCTTTTTCTCTTCTTTTTGAAATTAACTCCTTTTTTGTCTGGTTTACATCCCTAGCAACAGGTTAAGGCTAAACATTCATATTAAGCAATAGACCAGCCCATATTTTTTAGAAGTGCTCAAATAATTTAAGGTTTCAAATGCGTATGGTTTCCTTTTTTTGGGCTAAGGCTTTAACAGTATTACTGTTTGTTTCAAATTACAAAATATCCATGTGGTCTTGTTTGTTTAAAATGAAAATTTGTGCCTTTTATTTTCTTACACCATTTACATGTTAATAATATTTCCCATGGTTAACACCCGTGCTGGTATTACCCATTATGTACAGAACGAGTAAATAAAATTTATGTCTACTTGTCTGTGTGCGTATGACCAACTTCCCGTGTATAACAACTCTGAATGCAAGATTGCCACGGTCATGGAAAACCTGGAAATATTAGGAGAGTAATTTCCAGATTTCCAGATCTCGAAAAGTCATAGAATTTATTAAAATTTTAAAATGCTACGGAAATTTACATAGCGAATACTAATTTTTCCAGTTTTACTCTGCTCTTACTTGTATTTTTGTTTACATCTTGATACCTGATGTACAAATGAAAATCCACCCCAGCAATTTCTGCTATAGTGATTCCTAAAATAAAACTTTAGAAATCACAAATGGCTGCTCTTCAAATGAACTCGGATGGGAACCCTGTAAAGAGAAGATCAAATGTCATTCTGGAGACTTCTGACTCCTAAAGTGGGTCACTTCGAACCCAATGTTTCCGCAGACATTATGTTCAACAAAACGGTGATGTAACAGCCTGTTTAGAGACGGTGTTCAGTATCTGGAACAAGAGGTTGGTTACTCCATCTCACTTTAATTTTTTATTAGCAGCAGTTGTGATTGTGACTGTGCCCTGGAGAGAAGACATAATTAAAGAATTTTAATGAAGTGTCCAAAAAAAGAAACCCTGTGCGATGATGACCTAGAGAAAGTTATGAAGGTCAAGCTTTGCATTTCTTTTATTCAGTAAATCAGGATTCCATCATTTCGGTTATTTGGCTCTGTGACCTTGATGTAATGTATTTATAAACAAACTTATCCCGTCCGTTCAAACAGAACGATTGTGTGATTAGGTGCAAGAAAGGTTCCTTGTGTCACAGGTTCTTTTCATATGTATTTGCAAGTCTAAAAGGGAGAGTGTGAATCAAGGCTGTGCTTGTGTTTCCGTGTTGGCATGGATTCATCATGACATTCTGCCACAGTTATTTGAGAGCATTGTGTAGCAATTGATGACAAAGAAATATTTGGGGGAAAGTCTGTAAACGATCACCTGGAGGCCAGATAACAATTATTTAAAGGTAAAGTGTAATTTATGTGCCACTATAGCAGCAACAAATATAGAAGTGCAGTCTTTTTGAGCAGCTCAAACATTTTCCTGAGGTTCCAGTATGATGAGTCATTTACAGTTGAATAGATTCCAATTCTTGTATTTCACATACTAAATGGGTGGTTTCTAGTTTGAATAAGCTGCAAACTGGACCAGACTAGTTCATGTCGATGGCCAAAAGAGTGACTACACAAGACTAAGCCAGACATAACATTGACTCAACCAATGGATGATGGGAGGAATTAGATAATGGTGGTGCAGAAATTACTTTACCTTTTGAAATGGGCAAAATTGGCTCCATTTAAACTATGTAATTAGTCCTTACATTATTATGAGTTTTTAGAGATTTTTTCCAAATGCAAATATATTAAACACCGGGTTTTGTAAGTGAGAAATACAGTCACACTTCAAAACCTGCTAAGTATGTCTTTTGCAATGGCTTTTAGATGATTGGTCTAATGATTCTTGCAAACAGGTGCAGATAAGCTTGACAGCATCAAACCATTACCCCAGGACTGTGTGTGCGTTTTGGAAACCTTACAGACACTGCAATGGATGAGCTAAAAATAAAGCAAATTGTGCAATTGTTGCTGGGCTTTGATATTTATTCATATTTATTTTAGGGAGCTCACTTTGATATCCTTTGGATATTGTGTCAGTTGATAAATAGATTCAAATGTTAGTTTAATTTACAAGATAACAGCAATGCATACAATTCAATGATGATATCTTCATTTTTTGTTTGTTGAATGGGCAAAATTGCAGTTTAGACACCAGATTTATTATATATAATTTACTTTTAGTTGTTTTTAAGTCAGAACAGGGAATGTGAAAGATGATTATATTTGGAAAAGCTGAAAAATTCTCAACACTGTTTGTTGATTTGGCACTACTTGCTTATCTAATGAATGACATGGAAACTTCAAATATGAAATCAACAGTACAGCATGTGTCCCTTAAAAACTGCAATCTATTCCACTTGAGCATGCAATGCTTTTGACTGGCAGCATAGATATTATTTGGTAGAAAGCTATTTTAACTCACCATACCAACACTCCCACAGTGCTTTAGAAAGCTTCTTCTAAAAACTTGATACAGTTAGACCACAACACTTATTTGAGGTTTCCTCTTCATTTGCAAGTTTCTGCAAAAGTTACATTTGCATAATTAAATGTGATATCAGGATTGATGGAAACTGATTCTTTTTGAGAACAATCACTGGGTTTATGAAACAGAGGTCAATGCAGGCCCATTTTAGCCCATTACCAGCTTGTCCCAAGGCTAATTCTGTATAGATTGAACCTTACCATAATGAGTGGCTGGCCCAATATCAGCTTAAAATGGCACATTTAAAATATGTAAAGACTAAACATGAAGATGTGTTCTAAAATCACCCAGTCTAATCACCCAGCCTTCCTCACAATTTGTTTTCTATTATAGATGCTGCAAAGTAAACCTCATCTCACAGACAATCTGCAAACACAATCTGTGTGTGCACTGTGCAGTAAGGCAGAAGCACTGATGTGCCTATATTTAGTCTTTTGATGCGTCTCGGTCAGATGAACCTTTGCCACATCTGTGCAAGGTAATTATTAAGAGCGTTTTAATTGGAAGAACCAAAAAAGTAGCCTATATGCATCCTAGTAGGCTATCTAATTTTAACTACTTAAATGAATCTTTAAAATGTCTATTTAAATGGAAAAATATGCATTTATTATTATTTAGATTAATTTTAAAATGACACACTTCACCTTTGATTTGCCAAACCAACACAATTAACTGACACGTGACACATTTGAACAGTGTGTTGAGTCAACAACCTGCTTCTGTAGCAGAGTAAATGTTAGCAGAATGTTGTCTTTGTGTTGTCTAAATCAATCTTGAGCCCTTCCAGAATCTTTGGGAATACTGACGATTAAACATTTACAGAACATACGCCGCTGCCTTCTGCTGTGGAAACGAGGCCATGTTATCGTGACTCCCCACTGGCTCTCTGTGGGATCTGGGTCAGATAGAGTCAGAATTCTTCTCTCTATACCCTGTGCCCTCACCTATTAAGAAACTAAAATGAGGATAATGTTTTACAATGAGTAGGTTTAAAGAACTATTATTATAATGCACAATCTGCAGCCTACTATTAGACTATCTACTATTCAGTACAATACAGCAGTTACCTTAAACGTCATTGCTGTATAATGTATTCAGCAGGAACAGGCCCAGTCTGATGACGATGTTTGAAAAGTCAAAGCAGGATCACTGGCATCATCAGTTGTGGTAGAATAGCCGACAACATATTTAGACTAGATAATAACTCTTAACCTAAACATAACATTTAAACACTTAACCTTGGTAATTAAGTATCACAAATATTAGAGTAATGAACAAATAAATCAAGCAAGCGGTAACCTCTTCATATTTTTGTACTCTAATTTTTAAACCAACGGAGTTACTTCTGTGCCATAGTGCGATTAATGTTTTAGCAGGGGGTCAAAGCTTGGCTGGTTAACTTAAAGGGGCTCTATGTAAGATTTTTACTTTAATAAAGCATAAAAATACCCTGATATGTTTGCAGATATTTAGGAAACATGCTAAGTTCACCTACTTGTTCCTCAGAAAAACAATCCTACAGCCAGATATTCTACTTTGAAATGTGTGTTCCGTGTCGGAATGTCTGTCTTTGTTTTGGTCTGTGCGAAACCGTGTGCTGCCAGTTTATCCAATCGTATTTCGACATTACAGGTTGCCAGTTGGCGGAAAACACCGCGTATTGCAACCATGGAAACCAGCAAACAAACTGGTCATAGAATCGCAGATAATACCTGACCTAAAAACCTATGCATCCATCTAAAAATCTCTATGAACAACAGCATATTAAAACAGATAAATCAACTCATCAGCTTACATCAGTAAGCTGATGAGTTGTAAGCTCATCAGTAAGTCTCCTCAGCTTTCATTGTGAATTGCGCTCCCTATTGTTGCTAGCAACCCGAGTCTTTGAACGAGGGGGCGGGCCAAACAATATTTTGAATTTGGACTGCAGTACCTATTTTGAACACTGGGTGTCATTATTACATAGAGCCCCTTTAAGGGTTCCAGCAGAATGTTTTCCAAGTCTCGTTTCTTTATTCTCCACTGCATGACTAATCTTTTAGAAATGTCGCCATCTACTGGTAAATTAATATGTTCCATTCACGATTACTACAACTCAAAACAACTTCTTACATCACATCTGTTATGCAGGCAAATTTGCCATAATAAAATTTGGTAGGATCTATAAATTCTGTTACATATCCTTAGAGTTAGGCTGTATTAAGCATCGAGCGTCCAGCACCTCTCAGCTTCTCTCTCTCTCTCCTGCACCCAGACCAGGGTTGCCAGGTCAGTGTAACAAAACAAGCCAATCAAAAATAGCCAAAAAGTAGCCCAATGACCACATCCCAAATATTAAAAATATGTCATATTTATTCCTAAAATACATATTTTACAGTCACTGTTATGCAAAATGAAAACCACTATTTCGTAGTGATCACAAAACTTAACATCTAGCACAGTTTTATTACTGCAAGAATTTAAAATATTTCAATAGCCTACAAGAATTTCAGTCAAATATAATTTGACTGAAATATAAAGCAATATAAAAAAAAACGCGCAGCAATAATTTAAAAGTAGCCAAATTCCGCGGGGAAACCGCAAACTTGGCAACCCTGACCCAGACACAAATAATCATTCAAAACCTGCCCCATAAATGACCCACAGGCATAATCAATCGATTACTGTGCCAGGGCCTAAAATGAAAATATACTTTCTCCGTTATAGTCCATGGGCCAAGCCAGAATTTGGTACCACCTAAAGTGGCAAAATCTTTTTGGTACCAGTTTTTTTATAGAGTCCATATAAGTACTTTGAAACATGATAACCATTTCAAATGAGTAGCTATACTAATCTATTGGGACAATCATTATTTTTGCCATTATCATCCTACAGTATCTGCACAGCAGGTTTGTATGAAGTCTATTGTAAGAGGTAGCCATACATGCTATATGTTGATTTTTTAATAATTTGACATAATTTTTGCATCTATTAAATTGTTATATTTGTATATCTATCTCAAAAGAGGTTGATGCTATGGGGGATATCTTTTCAGATATGGATAGACAAGACTGTCTGTAATCTGGTGATATCCGAACCATGATGGTGGGGCGATCCATGACCTAGCAATTTGAAAAAAATATGCATGTACTGTATATGAAATAGTATATTATTGAACAACAATGACTGGTGCTAGTTTCAAAACCAGATTACTCCACCATACACTATATTGCCAAAAGTTTTGGGACACCTGCCTTTATGTGCACATGAACTTTAATGACATCCCATTCTTAATCTGTAGGGTTTAATATGGAGTTGGCCCACCCTTTGCAGCTATAACAGCCTCAACTCTTCTGGGAAGGCTTTCCACAAGGTTTAGGAGTGTGTTTATTGGACTTTTTGACCATTCTTCAAGAAGCGCATTTGTGAGGTAAGGCAGTGATGTTGGCGAGAAGGCCTGGCTCGCAGTCTCCGCTCTAATTCATCCCAAAGGTGTTCTATCGGGTTGAGATCAGGACTCTGTGCAGACCAGTCAAGTTCCTCCACACCAAACTCACTCATCCATGTCTTTATGGACCTTGCTTTGTGCACTGGTGCGCAGTCATGTTGGAACAGGAAGGGACCCCAAACTGTTCCCACAAATTTGGGAGTATGAAATTGTCCAAAATGTCTTGGCATGCTGAAGCATTAAGAGTTCCTTTCACTGGAACTAAGGGGCCAAGCCCAACCCCTGAAAAACAACCCCACACCATAATCCCCCTCCACCAAACTTTACACTTGGCACAATGCAGTCAGGCAAGTATCGATCTCCTGGCAACTGCCAAACCCAGACTTGTTCATTGGATTGCCAGACAGTGAAGCGTGATTCGTCACTCCAGAGAACACGTCTCCACTGCTCTAGTGGGGTGTGCTTTACACCACTGCATCCGACGCTTTGCATTGTATTTGGTGATGTAAGGCTTGGATGCAGCTGCTCGGCCATGAAAACCTATTCCATGAAGCTCTCTACGCACTGTTCTTGAGCTAATCTGAAGGCCACACGAAGTTTGTAGGTCTGTAGCTATTGACTCTGCAGAAAGTTGGCGACTTCTGCGCACTGTGCAACTTATTGAACTTATTACACAGGTGGCAACCTATCACGGTACCACGCTTGAATTTACTGAGCTCCTGAGAGCGACCCATTCTTTCACAAATGTTTGTAGAAGCAGTCTGCATGCCTAGGTGCTTGATTTTATACACCTGTGGCCACAGAAGTGATTGGAACACCTGAATTCAATCATTTGTAGGGGTGTTCCAATACATTTGCAATATACAGGTGCTGGTCATATAATTAGAATATCATCAAAAAGTGAAACTTGTATATTATATTCATTCATTACACACAGACTGATATATTTCAAATGTTTATTTCTTTTAATTTTGATGATTATAACTGACAACTAAGGAAAATCCCAAATTCAGTATCTCAGAAAATTAGAATATTGTGAAAAGGTTCAATATTAAAGACACCTGGTGCCACACTCTAATCAGCTAATTAACTCAAAACACCTGCAAAGGTCTTTAAATGGTCTTTCAGTCTAGTTTTGTAGGCTACACAATCATGGGGAAGACTGCTGACTTGACAGTTGTCCAAAAGACGACCATTGACACCATGCACAAGGAGGGCAAGACACAAAAGGTCATTGCAAAAGAGGCTGGCTATTCACAGAGCTCTGTGTCCAAGCACATTAATAGAGAGGCGAAGGGAAGGAAAATATGTGGTAGAAAAAGTGTACAAGCAATAGGGATAACCGCACCCTGGAGACGATTGTGAAACAAAACCCATTCAAAAATGTGGGGGAGATTCACAAAGAGTGGACTGCAGCTGGAGTCAGTGCTTCAAGAACCACTACGCACAGACAAGGGTTTCAGCTGTTGCATTCCTTGTGTCAAGCCACTCTTGAACAACAGACAGCGTCAGAAGCGTCTCGCCTGGGCTAAAGACAAAAAGGACTGGACTGCTGCTGAGTGGTCCAAAGTTATGTTCTCTGATGAAAGTAAATTTTGCATTTCCTTTGGAAATCAGGGTCCCAGAGTCTGGAGGAAGAGAGGAGAGGCACACAATCCACATTGCTTGAGGTCCAGTGTAAAGTTTCCACAGTCAGTGATGGTTTGGGGTGCCATGTCATCTGCTGGTGTTGGTCCACTGTGTTTTCTGAGGTCCAAGGTCAACGCAGCCGTATACCAGGAAGATTTAGAGCACCTCATGCTTCCTGCTGCTGACCAACTTTATGGAGATGCAGATTTCATTTTCCAACAGGACTTGGCACCTGCACACAGTGCCAAAGCTACCAGTACCTGGTTTAAGGACCATGGTATCCCTGTTCTTAATTGGCCAGCAAACTCGCCTGACCTTAACCCCATAGAAAATCTATGGGGTATTGTGAAGAGGAAGATGCGATATGCCAGACCCAACAATGCAGAAGAGCTGAAGGCCACTATCAGAGCAAACTGGGCTCTCATAACACCTGAGCAGTGCCACAGACTGATCGACTCCATGCCACGCCGCATTGCTGTAGTAATTCAGGCAAAAGGAGCCCCACATAAGTATTGAGTGCTGTACATGTATTGGTCTAAAGTAATATTCTAATTTTCTGAGATACTGAATTTGGGATTTTCCTTAGTTGTCAGTTATAATCATCAAAATTAAAAGAAATAAACATTTGAAATATATCAGTCTGTGTGTAATGAATGAATATAATATACAAGTTTCACTTTTTGAATGGAATTAGTGAAATAAATCAACTTTTTGATGATATTCTAATTTTATGACCAGCACCTGTAGTGTCCTTTCCTGTAGCTCAGTGGTTAGAGCATGGCAATAGCAATGCCAAGGTCATGGGTTCGATCCCAGGGATTGCACATACTCCGATACAAATGTATAGTATAATGCAATGTAAGTCGCTTTGGATAAAAGCGTCTGCCAAATGCATAAATGTAAATGTAGTGTACTTTGTTGTACAGATAAGCCACGAGCTTCATCTGAAAAGGCGAGTCCTGCTGTTTATTTTGATATGTGTTACTCTTGCAGGCTACAAGCACTTCGTGACTTATTCAGCTATGACTCAGCTGTGTGAAAATGAGTGAAGAAATGACCGATGATTGCAACTTTGTTTAATTTGATGCATTTGCAAATCAAGATTACTCTGACCATCTGTGTTCTACAAGCAAGGTACTAGTGTCACTGTGAAGCAGAAGGTCCACTCTTTCATTTGATACCTTTTTTCTACAATAACAACATTGTGAGTAATTTAAAAAAAATTTAGTGTGTGGAGATGCAGAGATGGAAGTAGTTTAAGACGGCTGAAATTTCATGTGAATATGATGATGAATAAAACAGAAACAGTTTGCAATGACCAAATAAGTTCATGAACAAGGTAGAATTATTTTGTTTTTCTTTGTATGACATTTTCTGTTCAAATAAAGTTACAAGATTTGTTAATTCTTTGCCTCAACGGTTAGTGTCAAACTAGAATTTGCCACCTAGGGTGGTACCAATTAGTGAAAATTGTGGCCTGGGCCCATGGACTATTATTAGAATAGCCTGAATAGGTTTGGTCCTCTGTTTTTACCAGTGGCTACAAAGATGATCTATATAAAACATCCAGTCAGCAGTGATATAGCCTTCTGTATTTCCATTTCTATTACTACACCTTCTCTTTTATCATGTAAGCAACAGGCTACTGGTTTTTTAGGTTATTCAAAAGATTTGTCTGACTAGAATGGTGCTTAATGATCTATCAGATGGTTGCAAGAAAATTCACTCTATTAATTTGTATATATTTTCGCTACTTTAATTCATATTGGAATTTATAGTAAATTACAATCTTTCTATCAGAACAGTATTAGAACAGGATACAGTGTATCTGTTTTTCAGGTGGTGGTCTTGTTTTCATAATTTGTATTTTGCTCTTAAATGAAGTGGAATAAATATGACAGAATGCTGTCTTCATATCTGAATAATTAAGTGCTATAGTGCTGGAATGCAAGTTGGGATAATGTTAATTTTCCAAATGAAACAAAAGTTTTTAGGGTACATATAGTTTTAAGACACACTATTTGTGTCTTTAAAAATGTAAATTTGGTTGTGAATATGATACCAGGGCCATAACCACCACAGACATTGAAGAGGACACGTCCACCCAGTATTTAGAGATTTTAACAGTTTTGCTAGTCACCGACATTGACACCCATCCCATGTATATGTATATAATGTTTGGTCTTAGCGAAAGGGTTCAAAGAATCAGCTCACCAGTGGAGCATGTAGAAACATCTCATCCACTCATGAAGTCAGCCAGACACACAGACAGAGCTGAATCTCTCTGTGCCTGAACATGAATGACTCCACCTATCAAGAACGGTAAAATATTTTGGCCAGAACTGACTGGAATTAGGAACTTACTAAGAGGAAGTAAGAACTGTTGTGGTTTTCTATGCAAACAATGACCTACGAAAACGTCCTCACAGTGTTGGATTATCCTACTTAACAAATAAAAAACATTATTTGCCCACACAAATCTAGTTTCATAAGACTCAAACCTATAAACAGGAATAAGAGGTTTATTTTTAAAGACGATGACATCAGTAGACATTGTTTTGGATAGATGCCACTTGCCGTTGCTTGCCAATTAACCGCCATTTGCAAGTATTTGTTTTGGCTCTCTAGTATGACTGCCCTCTCCATAAACCAAGTCTTCACAAATAGATTAGGAATAAAACGTTTAAAATAAAAATTAAATGAATTTACTCCCCGTACGTTGTCTGTAGTTTCTACGGCAGACCAGAATATTGTGCAATGCTATATGTTAAACATTAGATGGCAGTATTGGGCTGATTTAGTAAAGCAGTTCCCCATACTCAAACTGTCATTGCACCATGTCACTGTTTAACAGTGTTGTTACCATTATTTGCTCTTTATACTTTGCCCTTCATGTGCTAAATATGCATTTAATGTTTGATGGCTCACTGATAGCTCTTATGTCATATCCTAATTGTGTTTAGAATACTGATAACCCTTCAAAACTTCTTAGTTGAGCAGCCAGTTTAATTAGAAAGACTAGCAGGAAAAATAAATACAAATACGGTACACACACACGTGATACTAATCATTCAGTAAATTTGAATATTGCTTTGTATTTTTTAAGTAACATATTTAATAATATAACTTTTTAGTTTTGAATAAATGCTTAAATAATAGATTAAAATAATAGGTTATTCTATGCTGAAGGCTCAGCCTAAAATTAGTCTTCCTACATAATGAATTAGTCCCTGAGCAATTTTGGGGTACTGTGACTGTCTAGTTCCGGCTTCATCCTTTTCCAATCACAGACCATCACACATGCACGTCCACACACACCCCTGTCCTTTTGTCACCAGAGAACCTGAGCTACTGCTAATTGTGTTGCTGGCAGGACGCTGTTGCCATAATGGGCCGTCTGTACAGCAGGCTCTCATTGAGAACTATGGCTAGATGAGCCGCCACTGCACCACAGTGTGGGACGGCTGCCAAAATGAACTCGGCAACCTCTTTGGTGTGCCCTTTGGGTCAGCTTACACAGCAGCGCACCGTTCTGCTGAAATCCCTGAATTAATGCAGAGAGGGAAGAAGAGGGGGAGGAATGACTCAAGCGAAAAAGGTGGTACACAAAATGGTGCTCACTTTTATTTGCTGTGTCAGAGTGGGGCAGTCCAACACAAGGGGGTTTACAAATCGTGGTGTAAAGTGAGAATGTTTGGGGGGAGGGGTGACAGTCATGTCCATGTCACGTGTTCACTTTTTTTCAGTTGGTGGTCTTCAAACAGGCTTGGATCCAGTAGTGTGCCCCTTTCCTTTTTGTATAGAGATGTTTCAGTCTCTGGTTTTGTGTCAGCTCTTCACTTTTTGACCTTGCCCTGGGCAGCCACAGCCTCCATGGCTTTGCGCACTGTTTCCTCATCTCCCAGGAACTGCATGGGTTTGATGGGCTTCAGGTCCTTATCCAGCTCATAGACGATGGGAATGCCAGTGGGAAGGTTGAGCTCCATGATGGCTGCATCTGACATGCCTGTAAACACAGGTGAACATCTTGTCACATACAGATCTTGACCTTTGTGACCTTTACTTTCTAAAGTGCATCTCTCTCTAGCTCTCTAGGGAGAATGCGGAACCTTTCTGCTGAAAGGTTGTGCCCGTAACAGGAACCTAACCCCCTTCTCATCTCTTCTGTGTATGAATGAGGACTATAAATAGTCTCTGTGTCATTGGGGATCATTGAAGCCTGGTGGTCAGACACGTTCTATGTCTGAATGCTATATGTGCTTGTTCCTTGACATGCTTAGCTAACTTGCAGTTGTATTATGTAATGCATCACTTGCCCGCTTAAGTCCCTGAATAGTCTTTTAACTAAATGCTTGGTGGGATGATACTCACTCTCTAAGTGCTTGACGATACCACGCAGGCTGTTGCCGTGGGCTGCGATTATGACGTTTTTGCCGGCCTTGATCTCAGGTACAATAACCTCATTCCAGAAAGGCAGGGCACGAGCAATGGTGTCCTTCAAGCTCTCGCAGATGGGAAGCTCACCCGCTTTCAGACCCTTGTAGCGCCTTGACTGGTAAAAAAGAGAAATGGAACATCATCAAACCTGCAGCCATCCCCACATCAGTGTTTACATGAGTGACGTAAAAGCAAAGTGTCATGTGCATTAATGAATTATGACAGAGTTAAAGAGATCTATTTTATATATACATATACATTTCACATATATATATAAATATCTGATCTCTTTGTCTTACCTCACTGATGATTTTGTGGTATGAATGGTCCTTATCCATAGTAGGAGGGGGAATATCGAATGATCTGCGCCAGATTTTGACCTGCTCCTCTCCGTGCTTGGCTGCTGTCTCTGCCTTGTTCAGACCAGTCAGACCACCATAGTGACGTTCATTCAGACGCCAGGTGCGCACTACGGGCAGCCACATCTGGTCTGTGATCTCCATGATGGTCCAAAGAGTCTTGATAGCACGCTTCAGAACGGAGGTGTAGCACACATCAAACTTCATGCCTGCATCTTTGATGGCCTGAGCACCACGCTTTGCTTCCTCCAGACCCTTTTCACTGAGGTCTGCATCAAACCAACCACAGAAACGGTTCTCCTGGTTCCAGGAGCTCTCGCCGTGGCGTACAATCACTAGACGATGAGCAGCAGCCATTTGAAAAGAATTTGGGTTTTACTGTAGTGTTTTCCAGACTAAGCCCACCAAACACAGACCTCCTTGCTGTTGTGCACACACTCTGTGACAGACAGTGAGTCCTGCGTGCCTGTGCTATGCTCTTTTTATAGCATTCTGGTATGTGGCCCGTCATGAATGTCATATCTCTACTGCTTTGAACCAATCACAATGTTTCACTTTCAGAATGACAGTTAAAGTTACCTATTGACTCTTATTTGTAAAGGGGAGGACCGGTTATCTATCTACTGCTCGAAGGGCAGAGGTCATGAAAGGATTCAAAATAGCAACTTGACTTTTAAACTGAGAGGTGTGGAATAAAAGTGCAAAGATCACAGTCAGCCTTAGATCTCAGAGGCTAGTAAGAGGCCATCAGTAAACACTGTAGCTCAAATGTAGAGAGAGTGAATGTAGAGGCCCCATAACGTACAGTACAGTTTTATGGCCTAAAATATTTATGTGAAATACCCCCTGAGGATTTATGTAATGTTAACTAGTTATAATGAACTTAATACAAATAAATGTGTATGTATATGTATATATATATAATTTGTGATATTATCATTATTATATAAGCACTGCATAAACATACACAATTCTATATTTTTTAGATTATGCATTATGCTTTTTAAATGTTTGTAATTCAGCTTTGATATGCTGCAAATACATATTAATTTCTTATTATATTGTAATTAAAGAAATGAATGTTTGTTCATGCAATGTTTATATAAGTGTGTGTGTTTATAATAAAAACATTCCGTGATCTTATCTGCCATTTAAAAAACAATTTAGTCATAAGTAAAACATTCACTTCTTTGCATTGTATGAAATACCTCTCATAACCAGCAGAGGCGGTGGTGTGTTTCCACAGGTAAAGCACTGAAAATAGAGCTGTAACCATTCCTCACTTCATTTCCAGCACCCCCCCTCCCCTCCCTTTTTCTCTCTTCCTCCAGTTTTCATCTCTGTATCTGCAGTGGAAACTATGTGCGGTATGTATATATTATAACCGTTATGTTTCATAATTAAATTACATGTTAAAATAATGTGACGAAGCATAATACAAATCCTAATTTGCTTAATTTTAGCATCTAATGCATAGAATGACCTTGGTGGCAGCCACAGAGTATGTACATAAAATTATAAACATTTATGATACTTTCAGAGCAAAAAACTCATAATTTATTAACAAAATTGTGCTATACTCTGACTTGCATATGCATCTGCACATAGCTCTCTCTCCGTCCCTCTCTCTCTCTCTGCTATTGATACTGCATTGTCAGAGTTTAGAAAATCACTTGCGTCAGAGCTCCTTTCTGGCTATATAAGCTGCACTGACTGCAGTAGGAGCAGCAGATCAGTGTTTGAAGGCTGATCGAGCTGACTGTGGTTCCGAGACAAAGAGCAGCTTGTCCTTGGAGCCATGAGTGCCGTCGGGTTTGACCCCTACTTCTCGTCCTCTTACAAGCGCTGGTATGTGGAGAGCAGCCCCCGGGTCTCTCAGCGTGGTCGTTCTCGCACCACGTTCTCCGCCCATCCCCCTTCTCTCTCCTCTCGCCTACACTATGCCTCCCCCGGCCGGAGCTCCGCCGGTCTCCTGCTGAGCAGCCATGCTCGCTCCGTGGACATGGACATCAGCCACGCCGCCCAGGTAAGCTCCGAATTCCGGGCAGTGCGAACTCAGGAGAAGGCCCAGATGCAAGAGCTCAATGACCGCTTCGCCGGTTACATTGAGCGCGTCCATGAACTAGAGCAGCAGAACCGTGCCCTGGAAGCTGAGCTGCTAATGCTGAGGCAGAGGCATGTGGAGCCTTCCCGCCTGAGGGGCCTGTACGAGCAGGAGGTCCGCACTCTGAGAGCCGCCGTCGAGGAGGCCCGTATGGAGAGGCAGGCCGCGCTGAGCCACCGGGAGAGCATGGAAGATGCCTTGCGGGGCCTGCAGGCCAGCTACGAGGAAGAGGTAGTTGCCCGTGAGGACAGCGAAGGCAGACTTCTGGATGCCCGCAAGGAGGCCGATGACAGCACTCTGGCCCAGGTTGAGCTGGAGAAAAAGGTTGATACATTGCTAAATGAGCTGGCGTTCCTGAAGAAGGTCCATGAGGGTGAGATCTCAGAGCTGCAGGCTCAGATTCAGTACGGAGCTCAGATCGCCGTTGAGGCGGAGACCGCCAAGCCCGATTTGTCCAGCGCCCTACGTGACATCAGAGCCCAGTACGAGAAGCTGGCAGCCAAGAACATCCATTCAGCTGAAGAATGGTTCCGCGGGAAGATGGGCCACCTGACGGAGAGCGTGGCGCACCACGGTGACGCAATAAGGAACTCCAAGGATGAAGCAGGAGAGTATCGCCGTCAGCTTCAGGCATGTGTCCTTGAGATCGATGCCTGCAAGGGCCTGAATGAGTCTCTGGAGAGGCAGCTCAGGGAGATGGAGGACAAGCAGAGCTCAGAGGTTTCTGCCATGCAGGTTAGTACTTGTAAACACTATTTTAGTTATTTTATGCCTTCAAACAATAATTTTAACACCCATCCTTTCCTGTAGGATACAATCGGTGAGCTTGAGGATGAACTTCGAGCCACTAAGGGCGAAATGGCGAGATACCTTAAAGAGTACCAGGATCTACTCAATGTCAAGATGGCCCTTGATATTGAGATAGCTGCTTACAGGTAGGATCACTAATATAACGTCAGACATTTCGATTCATGTTAATGCTTCTGATGTGTCACATAATCTTTTCCGGTTTTTGCAGGAAGCTGCTTGAGGGGGAGGAGTCTCGCTTTAATGTGGGTGTGGGAGGTTTGGTCGGTGGTTACTCTGTTGGTCCCGTCTACTCCCGGCCCATGTACTCACTGTCCAGCCTGAGCTCTGGCGCCCCCTACCTGCTTAGTTCTCGCCTGGTCAGTGCATCCCTCTCAGCTGATGAGGCCATCACATCCAGTCAAGCTCAAGAAGCTGCAGCCAGTCCAACCCAGGAAGAAGAAGAAGAGGAGAAAGAGGAAGAAGAACAGGAGGAAGTAAAGGAAGAGGAAGCGGAAGAGAAGGAGGAAGAGGAAGAAGAAACAAAGGAGGAAGCGGAGGAAGTAAAGGAAGAGGAAGCGGAAGAGAAGGAGGAAGAGGAAGAAGAAACAAAGGAGGAAGCGGAAGGTAAGATTCAGATGCAAGATAATGAATACAATTATTTTATTATTCTAACTAAATGCGTAACTAAATTACTGTTTTAAACAGGTGTTGAACAGGAAGAGGAAGCTGGAGCAGAAGAAGAAGAAGAAAAAGGAGACGAGGAGGAGACTAAAGAAGAGGAAGATGTTAAAGGAGAAGATGAGGAAGGAGACGAAAAAGAGGGAGACGGGGAAGAGGGTGAGCAGAAAGAGGAAGAGAAAGCTGAGGAGGAGGAAGTGGCTGCAGAGGAGGATACTGAGACAGAGAAAAGTGAGGAGAAAGCTGACACAAGTGCTGATAAGGCCACAGAGGACACTGAGACAGATAAGGAAGACACTAAGACAGAAAAAGACAAGGTAGAGAAGGAAACCGAGAAAGAAAAAGTTGAGCCTAAGGCTGAAAAAGCCAAAGAGGAAGTAGAACCCGAACCAGCCAAAGAGAAACCCAAAGAGAAAACTGAACCTGCACCTGAACCTGAGTCAAAGGACAAAGGCAAGGAAGAGCCAGAGAAACCAAAAGCAAAGGAAAAAGTAGAGTCAGAAAAGCCTAAGGTAAAAGATGAAGGTGAGAAAGGCAAGAGTGAGAAAAAGGAAAGTGTGAAGCAAGAAAAGGGAAAAGAGGAGACTGAGAAACCCAAGGGGAAGAAGTAATAAGTCGTATCTATAACAGCACAAATACCAGTAGCCTGACCTGCTTCTCTAGTCTCCCTTCAGTCTACTATCAATATGCCTTGATCAGTGGTGCTCAGAGCAAATTACAATACAGTGTTTGAAACTACAGTCAACTTTATCAGCTTTTAAAACAGACGATGATTGTCTGATGTTACTGAGATGATCTACATACCTGAGTGAATGTATGCTTGTGAAGTAAATTATATTTTTGAATGAAGTCTTACAATAGACTGTAATAAGTGAATCTTTGCTGCCAGCGCAATAAAAACTTGCTTCTTGATGATCAAAAGGTTTCGCTGATTTTTTCATTCACATTGTTTGAGGGTGTAATCATTTTTAATAGTTTCCTTATGCAGAAGTTTAGTTTACTGAATGCCTTTAGATAATTAAACTAAATTGGAAACTTTCAAATATAAAAGGTATGAATCTGCAACATTTGGAAATGTTATGCAAAAAAGTTTGTATATTTAATTGAATAAAAGTTGATGCAGAGTGCCTAATGTGGGAAAACTTCATAAACAGAAAATATCAATCAGACATTTATTAAGATCTCTTAATGTGTGTTTACTTCAATGAATGGCTTTAATTTAAATTAGATGCAGAATGCCTAATGTGGGAAAATTTCATAAATTGAGTCTGACATTTATTAAGAGCCTTATTCACCCTATGTTCTTTAATTAAACTCTTCATATACACCTTGCAAAAGGTTTCAAAAGTACCTCTAAAAAAGTAAAAACAGGGTTTTACAGAAAAAGAATATAATAAAATATATGTATATATATGTAATATAATGTATATAAACATGCACATATCAGGAGATAAAACTGACAGTCAGAATAAAATAAGAGTACATAGAAACGTGTCACATGGGAACCTGGGTCCTGTCCTGAAGGCAGAGGTTCAATCTTTGTCACACAGTTATTAATATGTGTTAAATTTAGCATTTTTCCTTTAAATTTAGAATTTTACGTATTAACAGTACAGTAGATACAGTACAAAAACTACTGCAGTACTGAAAATGATTACAAAAAGTACTAGTGAATCATTTTAAATTATCATATGTTCATGTCCTTATTTCATAACTTGTACTGCACAAATAGTTCACAAAACTTGAGGTGCACATTTTAATGAGTCCTTCAGCAGTATCAGGGAACTAAAACCTGAGCTGTTTTTATAAACAATTCTGAAAAAGTTTTAGAATAAACAGAAGAGGCAAAAGCACTTTAAAGCAGTAATCAATTAAAGTAGTATTGTCAATTTTTATTTAGAATTATATACCATATTTCATAACATTTTGTCCCATTTTATATTACTAATGCCTTAAATCTGCAGTCTGTAACTTTTTTTTGGTTAAAAATGATCCAAAATCAAATTGATTTGATTTTGAGCAAGTACATAATCAGCCAGTGTTCAAAACTATATCCTTACCTTAGCCTGATTCGGTAAGCTTGTAATAATGTTTTCTAATTCGAGTGGTACTGGTAGGTTTCCGTGGGTAATTCGAGCATGCCGCCATTCATCTTTGCGTCATTACGTCACGTCTGTTTACATAAAGAACGAGTCCCAGCTAGTAGACAATATGAGATGGGAGGATGCTGCTGGTGACAGATCATTTATTGCCTTTTCTCACAGCAGCTGGAATAATTAAACTTATCATATGTAGTCACGCAATAAGCCCCCCTGTGGTGAAAATCTAATTTTTAATATTGCTCATATGTCTGTCTGGTGTTTTTACCATGCTTTAAGACAAACCATGTGCAAATTCATAAGTCAGCACCATTGCTGAATATTTTCTCTTTAAGACTGCAGCGATCAAAAGACAGTCTCAAACCCGCGGTTTGAAATCTCTGGTGTTTCTGACGTCACAAACTACCTTGTAACCAATCACATCAACATGCCGGCAGGCTTTAGCATATCATTAACTGACCGCGCAAGGGAGTCTCAAAAGAAGGTTATCCTGGTATATTTTTCTGTTGATATGAAAAATCGGGTAGATTTAGCAATATGGCGGGTGTATGATGCATATTACGATGTTATGATGAACTATATGCGTTTCTCCACTGACGTTCTGAGTTTTTCAAAGCGTTTCTAAGGATATTAATTTTTAGAAGGCAGCTGTCTGACTCGTGAATGTGAACATGGTTTGTATAGCATTAGCAGCACAACACATTATTATCTGTTTGATAATGTAGTCAAGCAAAACACTAATCATATTAATTACCGTTATGTGTCCGACGCTGTAAAAAGCGATACCATTGTGCAGCGTTTACCTCTGAGTGAATCTCGTCTTAGCTTGTGCGAGTGAGTGGAGGCGGGGCTAATTATCATATTCATAGATCCATGTATATTAAATGAGGCAAGGGTGTAGAGTTAAATTCAAGCTATTTTAAGGCATTAAGATTTTTTTTTTCACAGGAAAAAATGTTTAAATATGTAATTTTGGTGATTAAAGATGAGTTTTAAGGGATACAATTATTGACTACGGGGGGAATTTAACATTAACAATTTGAGAACAAAGTATAACAATAATAATTATTTGCACGGTTTGATGTGATATGAGCTAAGCGATCATTAGATTTAATCACCATTGGTAGCATGATTTATTGTAATGCTTTTTCCTCAGTTGGTCAGAACAAAAGTGCCAGATTTGTTATTTGTTCAGATGACATTTCCAGTGAAAATTCTTATTTTGGTCATACTTCCAAGACATAGAATCTGTGATTCCGAAGTACAGTATCCACACCAATATGGTGACTGACAGCAAACATTAGATTCATCCGCGCTGAGGTGCTGATGCACAACCCTCGTAAAGATGATAATTCCGCAAATAACTGCAATTGCAGGTTTCAAACAGAGATGGCGACAAAGAGGCAACACTTACGGACTGCAGCTTTAAGCAGTCCATTATGAATGTTGCATTGAAATCACCTATATTTGTGAGTAATATGCATCATATATCTCTGATGGTGCACTCTGTCTGCAATGCAGCAACATTAAATGCAATATGGAACATTTTCTCAATAAAGACTTGCACACACAGCTACTATTATTGCCAAATGATTTCATGTAATTGTACTCTGTTGCAGATACTTACACTGATGATTCAATAAAGCAATCAATAAAAATGACATAAAAAGTACATATAGATATAAGTAATTTTAAGGAGATCTTTGAGTTGCTGATCTTGACTACAACTAAAAATCTGATGAATCTCAATAATCAGATTTGTTTTTCCATTACAAACAATATACAGTGAAAAGTCAGCATTAGTGTCAGTAACATTTTAATCACCTGACCAGTCAGATAGAGTAAGTGGCTTGTGGTGTGCCATATATATATATATATATATATATTCATCAATTATTTTTATGATGATTTTAAGGATAATTCTTACAGTTATAATATCTTTATGTTCTTTTTCACTTTTGAATTTGCTTACAGACCTTTTTTTCCCCAAAGGCAATGATTCTGCATGAACTTGAACTTGCAGTGAATGTTGACACTAATGTTTTCTTATCTCTTACAAAGAATATGTAAACCACACTCTCAAGTAATGTGCATTTAAAGGCATGAATACAAAATGCATACCACATAAGGAAAAAAGACAACACAAAGATATATATGTAGTGTATTTTATTAGGATGTTTATTGAGCAAATGCTGCTGAGAAATTCATTCAGATGAACATAGACATGGGACTGCAAACGGTAGCACCTCATTAACGGTAAGTAGTTGAATTCAAGTCAATCCTATGCATACAAGAATGTATGTGCACATTGACAGGTTAATTTTCAAATGCACTCATCAGGTAAACATAACTGACAACGGTAAAAAGCATGTTTAAGGCTAAGTGTTTCTTAGTTGCTGTATGTACTGAGTGTATATGACCATGGGCTATTTTCACCATCGTCTTCGTCCTTTTTTTTTTTACATTTTTGGCTCAGTTCGAGTACTCGCGATAATATTTATAAGGCTACTTTGTCAGAAGAACGTATCTTTACAACCCTTGTTGTTCTAACTTCAAGCAAATGTCATTCCCCACCACTCTGCGAGTATTTTATATTACTGTCATACGTAGGGTGTTTTTTATTCTATCTCAAAGAACGTGGAGCGCTCTCCCCCTGAGCTGGCATGCAGATGCCACATTCAAGTGACCGCCCCCCTCCCCCAGATATTGCAGTGAAATTGAGTCCCCGGTGTCCCGGACCGCAAATGCAGCAGAACCCATTTAAAGCTGTCACTCAACATGCATTTTTTAGCTTGCCGCATCTTATGGCTTCTCTCTATGCGTGTTTTTGTTTTAGTGTGGTTAATGTAATTAAGTACATCTGTTGAGCTTAATGATTTCTTCGTTATGTTTCGTTTTGTGTTGATTGCTTGATATGCTTCTTCCCCTGTTCCTCTTCGGTCGGCTATAGCTGGACGCTCGGGTCTAATCTGCTTCGGTGGCCTTCATGGCCTTCTCCACAGTTTTGGAGACGGTTTCCCCTCCCTCATCTCCTTTCTCAGTGACGGTAACAGTTTTTGTAACTTGTGTGACTCCGCCTTCATCAGTTGTGATGGTCTCCACTGTCTTGGTGATGACCACCCTCTGGCTCGATTCATCTTTGGTTGGGCTCTCATCCACTCCATTGGAGATCACCTCTTTCTTATCGGAGTCTTTCTTCTCATCTTTCTTGCCCATGTCTCCATTCACGGTTGCCTCTTTCTTTTTATCTTCAGGCTTTTTCTCTGGTTCACTCTTTTTCTCATCTGCTGGCTTTGAAGAATCTTCTTTAGTTTCGGCTTTCGCTGGTTCTGACTTTGGGGCATCTTTCTTGAGTGGTTCTGCCTTAGGTTCCTCTTTCTTAGGACTCTCACTTTTGGGGGCTTCCTTTTTTGGAGCTTCTGTCTTAGGTGTCTCCTTCGGGCTTTCGCTCTTTGGACTCTCACTCTTTGGAGATTCTGCTTTAGGCGTCTCCGTCTTGGTTTCTGCCACAGTTGCCTTTTCCTTTTCAGATTTGGGCTCTTCCTTCTCCTCTTTTCCCTTCTTGTCTTCCTTTGCTGTTTCTGTTTCTACTTTTTTAGGCTGCTCCTTTGCTTCGGCTTCTTTTTCATCTGTTGATCCTTTGTCGCTACCTGCATCTGCCTCATCTTTCTCATCACCCTCTTCTTCTTCTCCTCCGCTGGCCTGCTTCTCTTCTGCTTTCTCACTCTCAGGAGAGGCCTTTGCTGTGGGTGATTTAGTTTCTTCTGCTTCGTCCTCTGCATCGTCCTCTTTCTTGTCCTCCTCACCCTCCTCTCCTTTCTCTTCCTCCTCATCACCCTTTCCAGCTTCTTCTTCTTGTTTTTCATCACCTCCCTCTTTCTCTCCCTCCTCTTCATCCTCAGCAGGGGCTCCGGAGGCTACTTTGGCTTGGGTTGAGGCGGCCACCTCCTCCTCCTCTCCCTTTTCTTCCTCCTCACCTTCACCTTCCTCTTCTTTCTCTCCTTCCTCATCACCACCTTCTTCAACCTCAGCCTCTCCTTCTTCCTCTCCTTCATCTTCCCCTTTGGCAGCTGACATCTCCTCTGCCATCTCAGCCAAAGCCTCATCCATCTCAGACTTCTCATCCTCCACCCTCGTCTCCTCGATGATCTCCTCCACAAACTTGTGTTGCACTTTAAGTTTAGGAGGCTCACTTTTGACCTTGGGGCCTTTGGTGACCGTCTGGCGATATGGGAAAGTGCTAAAGTGGCTCTCCTCTCCTTCAAGAAGTTTTCTACATAAAAACGAAAGGCGTAAAAGAAGGAGATACAATTATGATTTAGGCTATTATCAAAACTATATGTAAAGATTTCTCTGAAAAAAAAAAAATCTGTTAAAATATAAATAATTGTGTGTTAAAGAAATGCAGCTTCTTTGGATAAAATAATATAATATATTCTCATAACAATACGTATTTATACACATAAATATCATAATTATTAATAATAATCAATTATAACTAAAAATAAAAGGTATTTACACCATATTCATATGCAAATGTGATCCCAGTCTTACCTGTATGCTGCAATTTCTATATCTAGTGCCATTTTGACATTCAGGAGGTCCTGGTATTCACGAAGATGCCGTGCCATTTCCCATTTCGTGCTCTTGAGTTCATTTTCCAGCTGGTGGATGGTTTCCTAGAGAATCAGACAAAATATTGTGACAGCTTAGTCAAATAAATCTGTTGATGAAGACAAAAAGAAAGAAAGAAAAGTCATATTCTCATTTGTTTATACATATTCCTCATATGCTACAAAGAACTCATTGTGGCTATGCTGCTAATGCTCCCACAGCACCAATTAAATTATAATTCACAGTATCACTGTATGGCTTCAAGGACAATCAATAGGTGCATTCAGTTTATGTGCATGAGGTGATTCCAGGACACAGCCAATGAGCGAACCCTGCCTCTGCTCTGACTCAGCAAAGAGTGGGGAGAGACTGCATTGTGGGTGTCTGCCTCTCCTTAACCCTTTCTAACACCATTCCACTGCACCTATGATGTAATGAAGCATCTTACGCAAGTCCTCCAGTGAATGTCCAGTCTGTTTCTCTGCTTTCTGTACTCTACAATAATAAGCTCAGAATAAATAGCATTGAACAGCCATGCAGACTTGGTTTTATTATTGAGGAGAGCTGCAACACATTTTAAAAGTCAAAGTGATTTATGAGGGACTACAGTACAACTGCAGCAAAGGCTGCAACCATAGTACACCACAATATACAGAGAAGTGGTCTAACAATATTCGTTTTTCAATGGCAAAATAACATTATTTTAGATTAGATTTTTTTTTAATATATAGTAGGCTAACTATTTTTTCAACATTCAGTGCACTTTAAAGCACTTATAAACCAACACATACACATTTCCTTTTAAACTTCCTTTTTGTTTAAATGCCAAGTTTTACTAGAAATGCTTAATAATACGTACCTGAAGACTGGCAATGTCATTGTTGTGTCGGTCCTCTATGTCGTTCAGCTGCCTGTCCAGAGACTCTTTGGTTCCTCGGACAGACTCCAGCTCGATGGTTTTGGACTGTAACTGGCGGCGATAGTCTGCGATCTCGTCCCGTGCGGATTTGATGGCGGTTTTATTTTGCTCAGCGGCCTCCGTGAGTTTCGAGTAGCGGCACATGAACCAGTCTTCCACTTGCTGGAGGTTTTGCGTTGAGTGGCCCTCCAGCTGCGAGCGAATCTCGCGCAGCGCATCGGTGATATCCGCCTTCTGGTAGTCCCTCTTCTCCACGGTGATCTGCGACTCCTGCACCTGCGCTAACAGATCGCTGAGCTCCTCTTGGTGGTTGTTGCGGATAAACGCGATCTCGTCCTGCAGGGACTGCACTTTCTTCTCCAACTCTGCTTTGACGAGTGCTGAGTCACCCATGTCCTTCTTCAGGGCACGGACGATCGCTTCCGTCTCTTCCCTGATGCGGGCTTCCTCGTCGAAGCGGTCCCTCAGGCGCTGGATGTCTACTTCAATGTGGTCGGTGTCCATTTGGATCTGCGCCTTCTCATGGTGGATCTGCTCCAGCATGGAGCGCAACTCCTGCAGCTCTTGGTCGTAAAGTTCGCCCAGCTGAGACTGCGACACCTGCTTCTGCCGCAGTGCCTGGATCTCCGCCTCGATCTGCTTGTTCTGCTGCTCCAGAAAGTGCACCTTGTCGATGTAGCCCGCGAAGCGGTCGTTGAGTCCCTGGAGTTGTTCCTTCTCATTGGCGCGCTTGTAGTCTCCATTGTGGATGGAGGTCTGAGCGAAATCAAGGCTGTCGGTGGAGCTCAGAACTGTTGAGCCGTAAGCTCGCGCCACCGGGACGTTGAAGGTCCTCTTGTACGAAGAAGAACTCGGGCTTGCCCTCGACCAGGTCTGGGAGCGGAACCCGCTGGAGGGGCTCGAATAGCTCGTCCTGGTGTCCATCACCCTCCGGTAGGGGCTTCCTATAGTGTCTATCGAATAACTCATCCGGACGGACGGGGTGTGAACGTGCAGACGAACAGAAGTGTGAGGTAAAGTAGTGTATAGGTGTAGCGTGTGTGGCTCTCTCAGCGCTGGATAGCAGCTCTGCCTGCCTTTATATACTCGAGGCGCTGTTGCGAAAAAGCCCAGGCTTGTTTTGACTGGACCATTGATCCGACGATGTGGGAGGGTCCTGATGGCTACACTTATCTTTACCGGTATTCCAACTTCCTGGTCACACATAACGAGTGCATGGGTGGCTAATGACCTATAAAAATAACTTTCAAAAATATATTTTTAGTTGGAAATTTTCTTTTAAAGACAGGATAGTAAATGTTTGTGATGTATTTGTGGTGTTTAAATCTAGGTATATAATAAAGTGATCAATGTTTTGTTAGCTATATAGACATTTGTCGGTTATTCAAATGCTTAAAAACTCATCTGAAATATATATATATACTGTTTTTATGTAAAAATAATACATAGCTTAACTTTAACACGCTCCCAGCCATCACTCTCTCTTAATACACCTCCATGATTCGCACTTTGTGTGGTTGTGAAACATTTAAAAGAACAATATCTTACAATATATGATGCTGGTTTGGATTGAATTACGATATGCTATCACGTCTTATTTATTATAGGAGGTGATAGGGCTACAGTTACACTCGACGTCACATCATTGGTACTCGGACAGAGTCTGGTCACGCAGCCCAATCACTGACTGAGCGTCTACAGTCAGCACCAAGGACAGCGGCCCGTATCTCAGACACATTCAAGGGCGTTTAGCTGTAGCGTGCTAACTTAACTATGAAATTACACTCTTTTGGGTAGCATTTTCGTAGTTTGGCGTACACATGTTGCATGTATTTAGTATATTAACAGTAAATTATGCATCATTTCAAGAAACTAACCCTAAACCAAACCCTAACATTAACCTTATAGTACATATTACTTATTTGTGTAAATACACTGTAACAGCGTCACCTTACAATAAATTATAACCCTATTTTCTGATGGGTTTATTGATTTCTTAAAAGAGAAACATTGCAGGCATTTGTTTTTCAATGTGTCTTGCACTGTGAAAAATTAGATTTCTGTTGACTTAAAAAAAATGAAGGCAATAGTTCTCATGGCTTTTTGATCTCAATTTATTTCTTTAATTTTTTTAAGTAAATTATCTATTTATGACCTATGTAACAATACCTATATAGATTAATTATAATGAGACAAAACCATGTAGCCTATAATAGAAAACTCGCTTTAACATACTTGCTTAGAACTTAAATAGTAAGTATAAAAAAACTACAAAATCAAACAAGAAAAAAATACAGTAATTAATATGCTATTTAAATGAGCAATTGCTTGATTAAGCATATTTTTTTTGCAGAATGTGGTTATAGGTTTAAAATTTTACAGTAACATTTAACATTAACTTGAGTAACGTAATCAGATTACTTTTTAAATAACTAGTAAAGTAACGCTTTACTTTTTCAATTTACAACAAAATATCCAAGTTACTTTTTCAAATAAGTAACGCAAGTTACTTTTTCACATTTATTCACTGACAGCTCTCCTGTCCCCATGTTAAGAGAAATAAAGTGCAAAGGTGTTGAGCGCTGTGTAAATATGATGGTTATTGTAGTTCTAGACTAAATGTAAACATGCATTTACTCATCTCACTTGCAAGTAAACATTCAGTATTCCTCAAAATGAATAAAAACAGTGAAATGCAATCTCGCTTTTAATCCAAAATGGCAGCACAGCTGAAAGGTTTGTTTGAGCTGCGCCTTCTGTTCAGGCGTAAATATACATTTCCTTCAGCCTGAGGCTTATTCATTTCACTTCTGGTGTAAAAGGGCCTTAACATTTGTTGCTGCAAGCCCAGCCCAGGTGAGAAAAAGTAACGCAAAAGTAATGTAACTCATTATTTTTAATGAAAAGTAACTAAGTAACACAATTAGTTACTTTTTTAGGGAGTAACTCAATATTGTGATGCATTACTTTTAAAAGTAACTTCCCCCAACTTTGCTCAAGAGTGAGAACAAAGTATGTTGTATTCATTTTAAATAAATTCATGTTATTGGCATACAATGGACAATTGCATTCATATGTGATTAAATGGTGGCATATTCTTTTATTGTATCATCCTTAAAGTTATGAAGCACACTCTGCTCTGCTGCAAAACATTATTCTTACTTTGGCTTTTTGTGCTGGTTGATGAATGACTTCTTTTCTATTAACCAGAATCCTGCTTTTTCAGAATAGACGTAGTATGCAAGTCATGTATTGGACTGGGACGTGTGTCAGAACACCTGCTAGACTGTAAAAAATCAAAAGTTGAGAAAACGTAAAAGTTTAAGGCAACAAACTTAAGCAGGATTTTTGAGTTTTCTCAACTTGTTTTTGTAGGAGATTTTTGAGTTTTCTCAACTTTTTGTGTATAAACTGAATACAATAAGTGGAGAAAGCTCTAAAATCTATTGAAGTTTGTTGCCTTAAACTTTTAAGTTTTCTAAACTTTTGATTTTTTACAGTGTATGCATAGAAAAATCCTTACCTTATATGCTTCACATGGCATGGATTTAAATTTATAGAGGAACCAAATGGACATATGACACATCTGCATATCTGATCTCCCTCTTTCCAATGAAACCTGAGAAAAATGAGCAGAAGGGCTTTCAACAGGCTCATAATATGCCAAGGACACGCATTGTTTTTTAACAACATTTTAGAGTTACTATTATCTGTTTGAGCATACATTTTAAAGATGCTTCAGTTAAGCAAACAAATGGTAATTGATTGATCCAGATCTGCAGTTGCTGCAGATAATTAAAACAAAATGTTTCAGTTGGAGTTATGCAGTGCTGAAAGTCACTCTGACCTTATACAGACATCTAGCATTAGCAACTGCTAATTTCCAATATTTCCCATCGCTCAGCAGTTTAATCGTATCACCAGAAATTCAAAATGATCCATTGTAATGTTCCAAGCCATTACTATTGAACCATGAGAGGACGATGAATTTGTCCCTCGGAGAGGACTAAAATTAGATATTTCCAATCAATTATAGGCCTTATTCTATTTGCTTTGTCATTGGATTCACAGTGTCTGTGCACTGAAGCCAGATTTAGCCTCCGCGCAATCATGCAGAGCAGCAGGAGAAGAGCTCCTGAACTCAGTGACCTTATATCTCTACTGTTCACTCTGCATGTCCAGCCCTGAGTGAAGACCATCCCCTTTAAATGTGCAAATCATCCCTGAGGAGCAGGGCGGCTGTCGCTCAAGGTGCTTTTGTGGCCATGCAGAGCAGTGCGGTTTAAAATTCGATGCAGGCCACCAGTAATGCTGCAGAGCACGCCCTTACAGTACCAGCCTACTGTGAGGCATTATTGGAGATCCAGCTATAATATGACGATATTACGGGCAGTGAACTCAGAATCAGTAAGACAGTGATGAGGCACGTACGCAGGGAGAGAAGTCTGTGATTTATTAATAAAGTATTCTTGGGGGAGGTATCCGGCGCATTAGGCTTTCATAAGAAAATGTCTGCCAAGAACAGAAATGTAAACGTAATGAATCAAATAAAACTTGTCATGTGATTATGTTTGGCGCAAAAAAAAAGAAAAGTGCATACAAATGGGTTGCAAAAAATGTGGGTTGCAATATAAGCTCTGGTACAAAATAATGCAGAGTAGTGGTGCATGAAGACTTGATGCTGATTTAAATCTCTGGAGGATACTGTTGTTAAATCAGCCCTGAAGGGATTCTTTTGCTCGGTTCCCTCCTCCGATGAGACGGGATGACTCAGCAGTAATCTGGAGGTAATGTGAGAAGTGCTTTATATCTGAAAGCATTTGGAAATACATTGATCTGCGTAATTCATGACTCATTCAAGGTCCCACCTAACTTCAACTAAACATTTTCCATTCCTTGCCCTCTCAATGTGTTTTTCTGCCAGCCATGTTTTATTCATGACTGAGGGGAGGGTTAGAGAATGGGTTAATGCATGTTGGCAGTGAATGTGTGTGTAAGAGTTAGAGAGAGAGACCCTGCTGGTCTCTTTTTTAGCTGTGATTTATGGCTGTATTCTCATCATCCCCCCCAAGGTGGTAAGCAGAACGAAGATGTTGAGAGTCGGCATATCGATGTGGAAGCAGAGCACCATCATATGAGCAGAGAGCCTTAACGATCCATGTCATGGACAAAATCCAACCCTCATTAGACACTCCTATAACATGTGTATGTACTCATGCAATTAATGCACTTGAGAGTTGGAGAAGTAAAAAAGAAAGAAAAGTGCTTTAACATCATATCTCCATATACTCCGCAAGAGTAAAACTGCAGTAGATGTTATAAGGATCATTATATGCTGTAAATATATGAGCCTGATAATAACGTATTATCATATGCATTACTGTTCAAAAGTTTGGGGCCAGTAAGATTTATTTGAATATAAAAATTAATACTTTTATTCAGAATTAAAGGATGCATTAAACTGATACAAAAGTAACAGTAAAGACTGGGAATTGAAAACCAATTCCAGTTCTGGAATTGGATACTTAAAGGGTTAATTCACCCTAAACTGAAAATTATCCCATAATTTACTCACCCTCAAGCCATCCTAGGTGTATATGACTTTCTTCTTTCAGCCAAACACAATTGGAGTTATATAAAAAAATATCCTGGCTCTTCCAAGCTTTATAATGGGAGTGAATGGTACCTTAGATCTTGAAGCAAAAAAAGGCACATCCATCCATCATAAAAGTAATCCATACGACTCCAGGGGGTTAATAAAGGCCTTCTGAAGTGAAGCTGTGCGTTTTTGCAAGAAAAATGTCCATATTTATAACTTTATAAACTATAATCACTGGCTTCAGGTAACGGCTGTACACAAGCCGAGTGACCTCTGACCTGACGTATTTTCTACTACGTTTTTTCCACTCATTATAGTACTGTATTTATTTAAATAATAATCATTTATTTACTTATCTATTTTTAATCAAATTTTATTTATTCATTCAAATTATTATACATTTTTTACTCTTTTTCTCTAACTATTTCCACAGACCCCCTAGCACTCCTTTGCAGGGTTAATAAAGGCCTTCTGAAGCGAAGCGATGCGTTTGTGTAAGAAAAATATTGATTTTTAACATGTTATAAAGTAAAATATGTAGCTTCCACCAGACCGCCTTCCATATTCAACTTACGAAGAAAGTGTAACGCCTTTCACAGTTCAAAACGCTTACGCTACGTCCTATGCTTTCAGTATTCAACTTCAGTTACACTTTTTCTGTAAGTTGAATACGGAAGGCGGTCTGGTGGAAGCTACATATTTTACTTTATAACTTGTTAAATATGGATATTTTTCCTGCACAAACGCTTTGCTTTGCTTCAGAAGGCCTTTATTAACTCCCTGGAGCTGTGTGGAGTATGTTTATGATGGATGGATGCACTTTCTCCTCAATGGGCTCAAGAGGAGGCAAGAGAGACACGGCCTCCCTCTGTAACTTTGGTGTTACTTTAGAAAAACTAGTGATTTATACACTTTAATGCCACATTTTATAATATTTGCATTGTTTTATTTTTGTAAGGATTATTTTCTCATCCAATTTTCTGAGGAGGCACTGCCTCCTTTGCCTCCTCGGAGGAAATGCCCCTGCATGGTTTTCAGGTGAGCTGTTCCTTTAAACTAAGCAGAGGTGGCAAGATTCTGACAGCCATTATTATCACCCTATCCTAGAACAGCTCGATTTTCTTTCTCTCACTCTCTCACTCACTCTATCTTGCACTTAGGTGTCACAAAGCCAAACAGATTTGTTAGATCTGAATGCTTGCTCAAACTTCCTAGGAGGTGGCTTTTTATTGGGCTAAAATGATGACAGGAGAAACTGTGTGTTCATTTAGCTCACCCCAGGAGCACGAATGACTAGTTGCAGTTTTCCTCACAGTTATTGAACGCACACTCTGACCTCATGCCTCCAATGGGTGAGTGGCTCAAATCCACTCTCTCTGCATTTCAAAGGGTAATGCAGGACCCTGGACATCGGTGAAAAGGAAAAATTATAGATTGCTTTAGCCTTGCTTTTCAAAATCTCAATGAGTCAACTGTCATCATTGCTTTTACAGCATATATGAATAGGAAAGGGAGGGGTTAAAATTAACTTTTAATTTCAGATTTTATTTTATTTACACTACCATTCAAAGATTTTGAAATGTTTTAATAAGTTTCTTATGCCCACTAAGGCTGCATTTATATGATAAAAAATACAGTAAAAACAGTAAAATTGTGAAATAGTATTACATTTTAAAACAACTATTTTATATTTTAATATGTATTAAAATGTCATTTATTCTTGTGATGGGAAAGCTGAATTTTCAGCACCCATTAATCCAGTCTTCAGGGTCTCATGATCTTTCATCTGTGCTTTCTCATATTCACAACTTTTTTACTTTTACAGTAAATGATAGATTTGAGAGATTGGATTGTGGCTGTGTTTTATGATTGCCAAATTTTATATAGGTGGACAAAGGCATTAGTCTGAAGCCTGAGTCACATCTCCCTCACAGGACATCATCAGGTTGGAGGATGTGATGTGATGACGTTATAGAGAAAGCTTGAGGTGCGTGTATGGATAGGAAAGGGAGGGGTTGCCTATGCAGGATACGCAGTTTATCTGCAATGCATCAGCAGCTTCCCCTCACATTTTCCTTCTCCCCTTCCTCTCTTTCTGATTATCATACTTGAACTATTGATAATGCAACAAATAGCAATAGTACAATTAGCATCCTAGAAACTCAGCATATTTTCATTCAGCAATTTTTTAGCATTTTGTTTGTGTCAAAAAGTTAGCCTGCTCTGTGGGTGGATCCCTCCATCATGTGATCTAACTAACCAATCAAAACTTGAGTCCTTCATCAGGTGAGAGCGTTCGAGGAGTGTCATCGCATCACCGATGACTGTGTCGACAAATTGTCCCTCTCAGGGGACAGAAAAGGAGACTGCTTACCCTTCATAGATTAGATTAGCCAACAAAAGATGACTTTCAGCAGAAAAGGACCAGGATACATGCATGCACACACACACACTTGCATGGACCCACAAGCTCTCGCTAACAAGTCTAAACTTATCCCTGTGATGTATATGCAACCATCTAAATGATACTGCAGCTATGTTGTTTATTATCGCACCTACATTTTCATCACCTCTCTAAATAGTTGTCTCCATGTGACTGCAGTTTATGTAGCTAAACGTATTCTCTGATCAGTCATCATGTCAGAAGACTGTGGAATGCTTGCTTTACTTTTTGACAAAATGATTTCACCCAGCAGACTAAAACAAATGATAGCAATAAACATTGATATATGAGAAAGACAGTCTACAACATAAAAGTCCTCTGTGCTCTGAGACGTTTAGCCTCAAAATTACATTCTGCCACACATGCTGCTGTTTTTTGCCTATAGCTGTGGTTGTGTGCTTGTAGTTATTCCTGGGACTATGAGCCAATCCTTTTGGGTGTTTTATTATGCAGAACTAGTTCTTATTTCTCTGTACTATAAATATAGGTCTGAAAGATGGATTTGTTGAATCATTGGCTTTGCAGTCTTTTCATTTGCCTTCCTCTCTTTCAAAATCATTTTCATTACTATTTTAACATTAATTTTAAATGTAACTTTTTTTTGCAATGGATTTGTTTGTGTATTTATTACACACAAAAGTCTGGGGTCTGTAAGATTTTGAAATGTTTTTGAAATAAGTCTCTTATGCTCACAAAGGTTGCATTTATTTGTCAAAAATACAGTAAAAACAGTAGTATTGTGAAATATTATTAAAATTCTCCAGTCTTCAGTGTCACATGATCCTTCAGAAATCATTCTAAGAAGATTTGGTGGTTAAAGGGTTCGTTCACCCAAAAATAAAAATTCAGTCATTAAGTACTCACCCTCATGTTGTTCCAAACCTGTAAGACCTTCATTCATCTTCAGAATACAAATTAAGAAATTTTTTATGAAATACCAGAGCTCTTCCATAGACAGCAATTTAATTACCACTTGCAAGGCCCAGAAAGGTAGAAAAGACTGTTAAATAGTCCACATGATTACTTTCATTTTTGGGTGAGCTAACCCTTTAAGTAACATTTTTGACAACTTTCGGAGTGTTTGGCATGGATATGACAATGTTGATATGTTTGATCTTGGCAGGAGAGATTTGCTATGCTGCTGCGGCTTTTGTTGGTTATTGCTGCTGCAGAGCAAGTACAGGACTTGCTACTGCCATACATACACAACATGCTGCTGTGAGCAAGTAAGACATGCTGCTACTGTACAATATAGTATACATTAATTACCCTTAGCAGATCTATACAGGTGGAGCTGGGGAAGGTGGGGGGTTTCTGAAAGTGCAAGTGCAACTGCTACAGCAAATGCTTACCAAGTATTTGAAGTAGGGCTGTCAAACGATTAATCGCGATTAATCGCATACAAAATATAAGTTTGAGTTTCCATAAAATATGTGTGAGTACTGTGTTTAATTAATATGTATATATAAATACACACAAATTAATGTATACATTTAAGAGAAATATGTTATTTATGTACAAAACATTTTTATTCATATATAATACAAATTATATAAAAATATAAATAAATACATATACTTGTAAATATTTCTCAAATATATACATGAATGTGTTTGTATTTATACAATTTATACAATATAATTATTATATACATAGTAATTATACACAGTACACCCACACATATTAGGCAAACTCAAACTTTTATTTTGTATGCGATTAATCGCGATTAATCGTTTGACAGCCCTAATTTGAAGACTCAGCAGCGAGCTTATTGGCTGCTGATACAGCAGGAACCAATCAGCTCTGCCCTATAGAGAATGATGTGACTGCAAGCAGATTGAGTAAAGGACCTATCAGCATGCGCCATCTAGAGTTTCATGACGGAACTTTGTATTTCTTATTATTATCAATGTTGAAAACAGTTGTGCTGCTTAATATTTTTGTGGAAAAGAAAGTTAAAAAAACTAAATTTATTTGAAATAGAGTTGTTTTTTAATAATATAAAAGTCTTCACTATCACTTTTGATCAATTAGATGCATCCTTGCTGAATAAAAATATACATTTCTTAAAAGAAAATCTTACTATAAACCCTAAACTTTCAAATGTTAGTGTGTTTTAGTGTCCATTTAAGTAATAATAGTTTTTAAAAATGAGTTGAGCAATAAACAGGAGTTGTTTACATATAAAATAAGCAAAACTTTCACACTGCAATAAAAGCTGCATCTGGCATTACATTTGGATGGGTAATAAGGCTCAGTTAGCCCCTGCTGGTAGATGCTTGTAACTACACCATTATGAGACAAAAACACATCTTTCTTCATTGATGTCCATGCAAAAGCAACCATGTATTCTTATGCGGTTGTAGGCTGTAGAACCTTTTGAAAAACTGAAATAATTTGGTGAAGTGATATGGAACTGCAATGTGGTCAAGACCCGCCTAGAACTACTTTAGCCATGCATTTCTCTGAAACACCTTAAACGTAGGTCAACCAATCAGATTTGAGCATTCAACAGCCCCATAGTATAAGCCATAATGAAATGCTGAAAAAGAGCATTGTTTGTTTCTCATTTTCAGTGCAGGGCTACTATTCACTGTAACTGTAATATGAGGCCATGTTTTTATTTATTTTGGATCAAATAACCCATGAAATAGTGCAATTAGAGAAGGTCCACAGATAGCAAGTACTTCACCTGCTTGTCAGAGCTACTATCCCTACCAGGATCAAGTTCAATACACTTGTCCTAGCAGATAGTCAACAACAAGTTCCCTCCAATGCGACTCATCCACTCTGACTGACCATGTCTTATCATTCTTGTCATGGGCCAGGCCCTAACTCACCTCTCGGATACCAAATTGCTTGTACAACAAATAGATTCATAATTAACAATACTGAGAAAATGGATAAAGTATTGATTATATAATATAGTCAGTTTGTTTAACTCATTAGTAAACCACAAAGGAGGGCATAATAAAATGATTAGGGTGGAAACAAATGCCTCCACAGACTGCAAGCAGACTTAAATATAAATGTGAGGCTAAAGCATGTAATCATCCAAACAATAAAACATAATCGATCCTAGCCTTACCAAATGCATTTAAATTATTCTTTATACCACAAACATTTATGTCAGTAGTTAGAGGGTGTGTGATCCATATTCAAAAAAGGCATATTTCCACAGCTAACAAAAATATGTTCTTAGAATAAGGGTTCAAGGNAAAAAAAAAAAAAAATAGAAATGTGCGAAATTTTAACAGGAACATAAACAAAAATGAAAACTAAATTAAGTTTAAACGTTCTTAAGATAAATGCTTATTTGAAATTACCATTAAAAACGTTATTTTATCATTCTGTTTAAGATTTTAATTTGGCAGTCAACCAATCAGCACACCCTGACCCACTGTGCTGCCCTGTTTATATTTATGTTTATATTAATTCAAGTGATAAAAATAAATACAATGTAAGCAATTCATTTCGTACAGCCACAGGTGTGGATTTCAAATTATCAGATTTTTTAAGTATATTTTTCCACAGTATAAAAGTTTCTAAGTGCATTAAATATTTGAATTACAAAAATAACAGATAAGACTTTACTTCAAGATTCACATTTTACTGTAGTAGTACACTAAACTATATAAGAGTCAAAAACATAGAATCATAAAGAGCAATTAAGCTACACTTTATAAACCAAAAACTCAACCCCAAGGTTAAACAAAGGGACACAAACTCAAACATACAACTAGAGTGCACACAGGTCAAATCTAACAAGATATGTGGAAAACAACACAATAGAAAAAGAAAACACCACAAAAACTGTGTTCTGTGAATATGAAGTGTTTCATACCGAGTTTCAAACACTGTCATTTTACAAAATGTGATCCTTCAGGCTGAAGAGAGACCTTAGATTGCAATGCTTGTCTGCAGAGAGTGCCTGTGCAGTCTTGGACTTTAGCCTAAATCAATACTCTGATTTGTTCACTAATTCAGTTATAAAATAATCAATTCACAGCATAAGCCTGACACATGTCCAATATTTTATATTCTGAAGCTGTAGCATGCACATTGTTACTGTAATAAGCAGAAAAGGTAGCAAATGTGTTTGAGGAGCGATCTAACTTCAACTTTATTAGGATTTTAATGATAAAACAATAGATTTTATGATTCAAATATGATTCCAATTCCAAGTCGATTAGACAAATTTATTTTCTTGATTCTTAAGAAAAAGGGAAGTGATGTATAAGATCTTTTAATTAAACGTGCTGCAGGGATTTAGGCTCCATCCAAAATCACACACTTCCCTATATAGTAGGCGAAAAACAGTATGTGGCAAAAAAGTATGTCAGAATTCACAGTATTCATAAAAGAGTAGGCAAAAAGTACCAGGATGACCTACTACTTCCAGCGAGGTTCTGAAGTGTGCATACGATGGACACTTTACTCATTTAAATCATTTAGATACTCACTTTACATCATTTAGATTAAATAATTAGTCATTTATATGAAATAATTAGTTTTACCTTTAAACATATTTCTTTTATTTTGTATTTTTTGGAATACCTATTGGAGAAATCAAACTTCTTCACCACAAGATAGGCCTAAGATTTTGTTATTCAATGCAGGGATATTCATACATATTAAAGGGTTAGTTCACCCAAAAATGAAATTTCTGTCATTTATTACTCTATGTCGTTCCAAACCCATAAGGCCTTCGTTCATCTTTGGAACACAAATTAAGATATTTTTGATAAAATCCAATGGCTCAGTGATGCCTCCATTGCCAGCAAGTTCATTTACACTTTCAGTTGCCCAGAAAGCTACTAAAGACATATTTAAAACAGTTCATGTGAGTACAGTGGTTCAATGGGTGATTTCAAAACACTGCTTCATGAAGCTTTAAGAATCTTTTGTTTTGAATCATCGGTTCGGAGCATGTATCAAACTGCCAAAGTCATGTGATTTCAGTAAACAAGGCTTCGTTACGTCTTAAGTGTTTCGAAATTTCAATGGTTCACGTGACTTCGAAGCTTCGAAGCTTCATAAAGCAGTGTTTTGAAATCGCCCATCACTAGATATTGTTCAATAAAGTTGTTATTTTGTTATTTTTGGTGCACAAAAAGTATTCTCGATGCTTTATAACATTAAGGTTGAACCACTGTAGTCACATTAACTGTTTTAAATATGCCTTTAGTAGCTTTCTGGGCATTGAAAAAAGGAGTGTTATTGCTGTCAATGCAGGCCTCACTGAGCCATCGGATTTTATCAAAAATATCTTAATTTGTGTTTTGAAGATGAACGAAGGTCTTATGGGTGTGGAATGACATGAGGGTGAGTAATTAATTACATAATTTTCATTTGTGGGTGAACTAACCCTTTAAATGTGTCTAAAATGTCCAAACACTTTTTGGGGCCACTGTATTATGGTGTTTTATGGCACTGCATTTATTGCTCACCCCATGTGCTACAGTACTGTGCAGTTTTATGATGTTCTGGATTGTATTGAGCTGTGTTACACTTTCGCTGTATTATTTTGTGCTGTGCCATCCTGTGCTTGGCTCTGATGTGCGGTTTTCAGGCTCTTGTAAGGGTTCTCTGCCTCCCAGCAGCTTCTAACAGTAGATAACAGAACAGACAGTTTCCCCCACATTCCTCTCAGTAATTTGCTTTTGTCTCTGCTAGAGCCAATTAAATAATGAATGTTTACACAGACAAACTCAACGTGCCAGGAGTTTCTGAAATGCACTTGGTTTTCTTCAGCTGCCTCTGCAGGATCCCAAACTTTTCTTGCCTGCCTCTATTACATAAAAAAGGTGTCAGAATTCAAAACATCTGTAAGAAATATTATTTTGCAGTATTTCCTCAAGAGCAGGAGAAATTTAGATCACTGCAGAAGCAGCTGAGGGTGGAGACATTGAATTTTCCACAGGTTGATGCCACTAGATGGGTACTGCACATACTTCCAGATATTTACTTTCTCTGTCTCCTTCCTGCAGGAGCAGTATTTGATATTTAATCAAAAGCTAATGCAATGCTGTCTCACCTTGTGGGGTGAGGGAGATATATGGATGTGATTAGTTTTATGGCAGAGAAGGGCAGCCAGTCTGTCTCACTGCAGCCCTGAGTCACACCCAGAAACCCCGTCCAGCCCACAACAACATGCAGCTTGAAGAACAAATAGAATCAGAGAAACCTAATATGATTTAATGGCATGTGAGTCATGCTGCAACAATGAACCACGGATCAACTTAGCCGCCTCGTGCCTGAAAATGCAGCTTCCAAATTACAATGTACAACAGAGGGGATAGATAGATAGATAGATAGATAGATAGATAGATAGATAGATAGATAGATAGATAGATAGATAGATAGATAGATAGATAGATAGATGGATAGATGGATGGATGGATGGATGGATGGATGGATGGATGGATGGATGGATGGATGGATGGTTGGATGATGGATGATGGAAGATGGACGGACGGACGGACGGACGGACGGACGGACGGACAGACAGACAGACAGACAGACAGACAGACAGACAGACAGATAGATAGATAGATAGATAGATAGATAGATAGATAGATAGATAGATAGATAGATAGATAGATAGATAGATGGATGGATGATAGATGGAAGGAAGGACGGACGGACGTACGGACAGACGGACAAACAGACAGACAGACAGACAGACAGACACAGTGAACTACTGCACAAATTCCCTGCATAGGGACCCTGTGAATGGGAACACAGTTAAGGTTTCTGCTTCTGTTGGCTCTGGACTGGGTCAGTCTGGGCTGGGGGAAATGTGCTGTGTCCGCAGGCCCGCTAGCTGATATCCGATGTGAGATGGAGCTGTAATTGATAATGGTGCAGCCTCTTTTCTGCACTGCAGAGCTGCTTTACTTCCTGTGTGTTCATCTGAGCCTGTGTTTTTGTGTGTGAGATTTTGTTTTGGTGGTGTTCTATTACATTCAGCTACAGATAATGCTGCCCTGTGTTGGGCAGTAAGCACACAGGGGCACTATAATGCTGACTTGCAGACTCAAAAAATTCTGCTGAGGCAGCTCCATAGGAGGAGGGCATACAGGCTTCATCGCCAAAATTGTTTCTCAATACATAGCTGCATAGTTCTCATAAGATCCACAGCTAATAGTGTTATCCGTGGGCAATGAGTTGATTTGAGGTGACCTTGGGAAAATGCATGCTGTGTAAGAATGGACAGGGGAGGAATATTGCTTAGTGAAAACGTGAGAAACTGAGAGGAAATGGGAGGGAGAAGGAGAAAAAATAAGAGAGAGAATAAGAAAAAAATATTTACTAACAAATTATTAAGCGATGCCTGTGTTGTTCTGTCTTCTTAATTTTGTACTCAGTATGGAGGTAGAGCCTTTTTTTGGGAAGGGGATTATTTATTTATTTATAATTCACTAATAATATAATGATGATATTATTATTATTATATAATCAATAAATCAATAAATAATAATTTTATTATTATTATTATTATTATTATTTAGTGTCTTTGAGCTAATTTTTAACAAAACCTAAGAAAATGTTTTACATTTTTAGAACCACTAGAATATCACAAGAACTTTAAAGAACAGAAATATAAAAACAATTTTGGTAACACTTTAATTTAGGATCTAATTCTCACTATAAACTAGATGCTTATTAGCATGCATATTACTAGGATATTGGCTGTTTATCAAAAAAATATTTCAGTCTAAATTTAAGTTTTATGTAATTGAATTACATTCAAATTTTCCATCCATTTGGATTACATAGTTTTTACATAAACAAACTAATAAACTTAATTTGATCCATATTTTTAAGTCAAATGAAATAAGTAAGATTTATATAATAGTGTGCAGAAAAATGCCCGGATTATATAACACTGCTTAGTGTTCATGTGTGTGCGCACTACTGAGTTAAAGTACCATTGAAGCAGTGACAGAGTTAATGAAATACTGTAATTAAGTGATGATTGAACATGAATTATGAACACCTGCTGTTAACAAGCAGAATCGCTGAAGGAAAGAGAAACAGCTGACTTCAGTCACAGCCTTCAATGAAATCAACTGAAGATAAAAGACATTTAATCTCTCAAGATCTGATTAAACAACTATACAAACTCTACAAAACATTACCAGCTTCACTCATTACTAACTAGATTGACTTTATTTCTGTCATGCGTCTATAGAAGTTCTTATGAGAATTAACAGAGGTTTAGATGTTGATGATTTATTGAGATTCATTTGACGTTACCATCTTTGAGGTCAGTGTCGGCTTTAATTGGGCTTTTGATTTGATTGCCTCAAGAGTTCTCTGGCTGCTGTAACTGAGTGTTTAAAAAACACCTTTGTTATGGCATAAATGTCAAGAGAATGTGTGATCCGGTGCTGATGGTAAGGTGTTAATGATGAGAGTCATCATTTAGTGACCTGATGTACTGAACTTATTCAGAGTTTAATCTATGATGAAATGCGTGATGTATTATTAGCTTTGTGCCGTTTTATTATATTAGGACTGTGATTCTAAGACATGAGATCCAGCAGCGTTGTGACAATCCGTATATCAGTAATATGAATTGTTCCTCATCACTTAGACTCATACCGACATCAAGAATCAATGTATGAATCACAACAATGGTGACAGTTTAAAAAAAAAAAAAAAATGCTTCATGCTGCAATGCATGCTGGGAGCCATGGATGAAGTTTGTACTAAGTTGGTACCCAGCATGCATTGCAGCATGAAGCATTTAAAAAAAAATGTTTTTACTGTTACCGTTGTTGTGATTCATACGTTGATTCTTGATGTCTGTATGAGTCGGAATGATGCAGTAGACAACTTTTTTGTGCACAAACTGGTTTTAAAATCCTTCATATTATCTGCTTGTCACAACACTGCTGGATCTCATGTTGTAGAATCACATTTCCACTATAGTGAAGCTAATAATACAACACCCATTTCATCAGAGACCAAACTCTGAATAAGATCAATAAATCTTGTAAATCAATAAATCAATAAGATCAACTTTCACCATCAGCACCTGATCACACGTTCTCTTGACATTTATGCCATCAGAAACGTGTATAATAAACACCCAGTTACAGCAGCCAAACAACTGATGCAATAAAATCAAGAGCCCGATTAAAGCCAACACTGACCTCAAAGATGGTAACGTCAAATGAATCTCAATAAATCATCAACATCTAAACCTCTGTTAATTCTCATAAGAACTTATGTAGACGTATGACAGAAATAAAGTCAGTCTAGTTAGTAATGAGTGAAGCTGGTAATGTTTTGTAGAGTTTTTAGAGTTCTTTAATCAGATCTTGAGAGATTAAATGTCTTTTATCTTCAGTTGATTTCATTGAAGGCTGTGACTGAAGTCAGCTGTTTCTATTTCCTTCAGCGATTCTGCTTGTTAACAGCAGGTGTTCATCATTAATGTTCAATCATCACTTAATTATCTCATTAACTCTGACACTGCTTCAATGGTACTTTAACCCAGTAGTGCGCACACATATGAACACTAAGCAGTGTTATATAACCCGGGCATTTTTCTGCATACTATTATATAAATCTTAGTTATTTCAATTGACTTAAAAATATGGATCACATTAAGTATATTAGTTTGTTTATGTAAAAACTATGTAATCCAAATGGATGGAAAATTTTAATGTAATTCAATTACATAAAACTTAAATTTAGACTGAATTTTTTTTTTGAGTGTATAAAGCAGATATTAATGCCTTCCTCTGCATGACTATATTCTACATCCCTTAATCCTACCAAATACCTAACTTACTAACTATTAATAAACAATAACTAGAGTTTATTGATGCAAAGTAGTTAATATTTAGTAAATAATGAGAATTGGACTTTAAAGCCCGGGTCGCACCAAGGCTGAATTCAAAATGGCACCCTAAACCCTCACGGTCTTCTTCTTAGTCCACACTTTCGTGATGTAATGCCGCTTTGACTGCCAGGTAAAGTCCTCTGCGTAGCTCGCAAACTTGAAGTGCGCATCGAGGATGCATAGCGGCTGCAAAGGGGGTGCTTACGAGCACGCTTCTGAAACCTAAAATGATGAATGCTTGCACTCAAGCAGGTTTGTGTAAAACTCTATGATCATGTCATCCAACATGATTTGAGAATGATCCAAAGAGCAAAACAGAGTCCAGGGCAGCAGGACTGGAACAAGGCACGCCAAACAGGCAAGGCTTTCAAATGAGGAACAGAGATGATGATCTGGTACAGGACAGAGAAGAAAAGGAGAATAAATAGGGAAGGAAATTAGAGGGGTTACAAGGGAGAACAGGTGGGGCAACTGAACCAATAAACAGATAACAAGAGGGCGGGGCCAAGCTAGAGACTGACAGACAGAAGTGCACAGAACATGGATGTCAGGACCCTGAAACCAAAACTGAACCAATTGTGGCCTAATGGTTAGAGAGTCTGACTTGTAACCGAAAGGTCGGTGAATCTTAGTACCGGCAGGAAATGTAAGCGGGGGGAGTGAATGAACAGCGTTCACTTCCACTCTCATCATCCCCCCAATCACTCCCTTGGCATGCACTGCAGCAAAAACGGCTGCCCACTGCGCCAGGTGTGTGTGTTTACTACTCTCTGCTGTGTGTGTGCACTTGGATGGGTAAAACGCAGAACACAAATTCCGAGTATGGAACAAAGCTAAAGCCGAACACTCACTTAAAGGTGCAATATGTAAGATTTTTGCAGTAAAATATCCAAAAACCACTAGGCCAGTGTTATATATTTTGTTCATTTGAGTACAATATCCCAAATGTTTCCAACTATTTGTAAATTGTGAAAAAATTGCAATTTTAACCAAGGCTCCGGGACGTGTGGGGAGTCGCCTGTCAATTGCGTCATACCCGCATTACCCTCGGTTTTATTTTGTAGAAACCATGGAAACACCAAAGACGCTTTTATATTTACATGTTTTAATAGGCAAGGGAACAACTGTTTTGATATATTTATTGACAGAAAACTAATTATTGTTATATAGCTCAACACGTTTAGGCTCATTGTTTAAATCTAATTTTCTTGAATTTTTGCGAGTACCATGCTTTACCATGCCTCAGAGAAAAATGCTATTTTGTGAAGTAGCTAACATAGCATAATCAGATGCAGCTTTATTTTTAGTAACAGTAATACAGCATTTTCTTCATCATACAATAAGTTTTAAAATTAATTGCATGCCATTTATCAACACAAGCCATCCAGCATTTAATATGATATTCTTAAATCGATGTAACTTACTGCAGTGTGTCTCAAACAAGTGTCTCACAGCAGCCACTGAGCGAACGCGAACGTTATAAAATTTACATACTCAAATGTATCTAATATGATAAACAGAGCTGCGTTACCTCATACTCATGACCGGAAAAGCGGAAGCAACGGCGGCGACTGGCATAATAAAAGTTCCGCTGCTCGTGAGGCGTGTGTTGCGCAATCGCTCCAGCGGCCTCGTTCAGCTCCCACAACACTCGGTCCTGCTCTGCTTCATACTACAGTAACGTTAATAATCGCATCCATGAGCATGATTTCTTCCAGGGTCCTATCCCAATTCTGTTCCATCGGCCGTTGAGGTGAAGACCACATGTCCCAAGATTCCGCGCTCAAACTTGCCGTCATCAAGCTACGCCTTTGTTTTGAATAGGCCTCTAGCAAACAGAAAATATTACATATTGCACCTTTAAACTCATGAGTGCAAGGATACTATCAGCAAACCAAGAACAAGACCAATCAAGGTGACAGGACCCTGACAACTTATTAGTTTAGTATAGTGCAGAATATTTACTATTTCTTAGCCAATGTTAAATCTTAGAACTTTCCATTCCTTCTCAGGTTACATTAGATTTTCCTTAGATTTTGGACTCCACAGTCTGACTACTTTGACTAGCCTCTATATTGCATCACCATAGAAATGCACTAGAGTTCTGGAACATAACGATATAAATAGGAGCTCCATTCTAAGGAGGAGTTTTTTTTTCAAATGTGAAAACTTTTTCTCTTTCATCCCACGTAGTTTGCCTGCTGTTTAATTCACTCTGCACTGCTTTGAGATCAAAGACACGGCAGTATCATAGGCCATAGAGCACTTCTTTCTCTCTCTCTCTCAGGAGAGATCTGAGCTTTGTGCTCCTCCTCTGAATGTGTTCCACACTCGCTGTGGTATTGAAGGAATGTGCTCTGCTCATGGCGCACTTGGGTGGACCTCATGAGATCGGCTCAAGTCCTTGATGAAAAGCCCTTTGCTAATGTCCCCAAGCATCTCCTGCAGTATGATGAATGCAGGCATCTACTCTGGTCTCTGCAGATTCCTCTCATTAAATATTTAAAACTCTAAACGCAGCTATTAGTAATCGAGATACACAAAGTTTCCCTTTTTCCTCACCAAACCCCTGAGAGGTAAAATCCCTCAAGTGTTGCAGAAACTTCCAGAATTTCAAGCCGCATAGTTAAGAAACACTATTGCATAGTTTGAACAGATATAATTAAATAGAAATAAATTATATTTTTTAAATATCCCAAATTATACACCTCTTAAGCTCACAAATAAGAATAAACCTTGTTTTTATTTCTGAGTATAAAATAATTAGTTTTATATATTTTTTATGTATTTTCCTCCAATGCCATGCTGATTGTTGTTTGGTTACACACTTATCAATATTAAATATACTTTTTCTGACATCATACTGTTTGTTTTGAGACAGTTCTTCATTGTAAGGGATATTTTCTTCACAACTTTGGGTTTTATACAAGCTTGTTTTTCTTTCTTTCTTTCTTTCTTTCTTTCTTATTTCTTTATTCATTTATTCATTCATGTAACCTATTTATTCTATCATTTTCGTAATTATTCTTCAATACCATGCTAAATCTTGTTTTAATTATGTAATTTCCAATAATAAATAACTATTTATGACATCATAGTGTTGATCTGAGGCAGTTTTTCCCATTGGATTGTTTCATCACAGCTTGGAGTTTTATAAAAAAAATTTGCGATGCAAAGAATCTTTCCAACCAAATGTTGAAATAAATATTTGTATAATGTGATCAGTTTGCTATTGCTTTAGTTCATTTTATTCCATGCATATTGTCCCACAGTATGTAAACAGTTAACTAATACCACAAAGAAGTCACGGAAAATCATCAATAAGCAATTACATGCCCATTGACTGTTGACTCAAAGATGTCAGTTGCAGTCTTTTCACAGCAGTACTGAAGTGTTAATACAACCCCTCCTTAGCTCTCTCGATCTCTCTCTCCCTCTCACATTAAATCCTTCTCGTTTTATCTCCTCTTTTACATTCAGTTGTTCCACTGGGCCTCATTTGTTCACCATCTTGCATTACTCCCTCTCCTCAAATTCACAGCCAACGCCCAGCTTCTGCAGTACTGCAGTCTCTCCTTTTCCAAAAGTCTCACCCCTCCTCTTGATCACTCTCTAGTTATCTGCAGTGAGGAGGAGGGAGAGGAAGAGAGATGCCGTGAGGAAGAGCACACCTCGCCAGTCACGCTGCTGCAACACACCTAAGGATCACTTCATCACAATTCATTGCACCGACAGTCAATCAGGCTTGTACATTTACACAGGAACGTAATTCATAACCCACATGCTCTCTCTAGTGCCTTACTCTTGCTTGCATGACTGTCCTCCCTCAGGCCTCTGATTAATCAGAGCTCTCTAACCCACTGCCCTCTCACAGGAGGAGAAGCACAGTTCTCGGTTCTTCATGCTGGGATGGGATTTGAAAAAAAATTGGGACCTAAGATGGCCAATCACATCTAATCTAACTAACTTGCATAAAACATTAAACAAGGCTAAATTGCCACTTGCTGCAAAAAATATATCTTTTCAATAATTCTGTCCTTTTTATGCTTCAAGAAGAATGGCTTGAATTCATTGATTTATTGAAGCATAAACTTGCATAAAACATTAAACAAGGCTGAATTGCATCTTGCTGCAAAGAAAATTTATTTTATAATATAAATATGATTTATTTATATAATATAATACAAAATAAACATTATAATCTTCATATGAATATATCTTATTATATTATATTACAAAAACATCTACATTTTTCACATAATGCATTACTTTACAACAAAATATCTGAGTTACTTTTCAAATAAGTAATGCAAGTTACTTTATTTTCCCATTTATTGATTGACAGCTCTCCTGTCCCCAAGTTGAGAGAAATCTGGAGTGAGGTGAAGAGGTGTTGTGTACGCCATGTGTGCATGATGGTTATTGTAGTTGTAGACTAAATGTGAGCATGTGTTTTACTATCTCAGAAAAATATATTCCTCAAATTAATAAAAACAGTGAAATGCAAACTCAGAATATTATGCAAACCAGCAATAATTACATTTTAAATAATACACATTGCTGGTTAAAGTTACTTTTAAAAGTAATACATTAAAATATTGCGTTACTCCCTAAAAAAGTAACTAATTGCGTTACTTAGTTACTTTTTATGGAAAGTAATGCGTTACGTTACTTTTGCTTTACTTTTTCTCACCTGGACTATTTGTTTGTTTTTAAAACAACAAAAAGTTATATTTTTGGAAAATGTAAAGGCCCTTTCACACCCAAAGTCAAATGAAAAAGCCTCAGGCTGAAGGAAATGCACATTTACGCCTGAACAGTAGAGGGCGCAGCTCAAACAAACCTTTCAGCTGTGCAGCCATTCTGGGATACAGAAGAATAGGACACAGGAGAAGAAGTAAATGGGTAAATGCGTTTAGTCTAGAATAACCATCTGTCTAGAATAACAACACCTCTGCCCTCCCGATTTCTCTCAACATGGCGACAGGAGAGCTGTCAGTCAATGAATGGGAAACTTGCGTTTCTTATTTGAAAAAGTAACTCAGATATTTTTGTTGGAAACTTAAAAGTAATGTGCTACTTTACTAGTTACTTGAAAAAAGTAATTTGATTACATAACTTGCGTTACATATACTTCGTGCATATAGATCCCGTCCACACGGAGGCGTGTTTAGCTGTATACGTACAAATTTTGTATCATATTGGCGTTGCGTCCAAACGGATCCAGTGTTTTGGGAGCCTGAAACCGCTATTATTTGAAACCGGGTCCCAGAGTGGATAAATCTGAAAATGACACCCTTGCATTTTCGTGTGTACAGCCAATCCATATATTTTGTGAAACAATGATGTCATCAACCCACGTCTCGACCCTAGTCATACACCGCTAACAGCACAAAACAGCAACAGCAACAACAACAATAGCTGACTACACGCTTTCGTGCTGCAGAAGCTACTGAGCTTTATTACTAAGCTTTACTAAAGTTTGTATACAGTGCGCAAGGTTTATGCGCATGCTCCTGACACTGTTAAACTACTTTATTACATCACATCCTTTAGATGTACTCATTGTTCAGGCAAGGACAAACGTCAGTGCAACAAAAAAAATATTGATATAGCAGACTCCATTCTGACCTTCCCTTGGCAGCTTCTGCTCACTCAAAGTAGCAGCAGTTTGTCAAGAATATGATCATAACAATATAGTCTATTTGTCATACAACTGTTTAGTCTTAAAGTACACAATGTCAACAGCAGTTACAAGGACCTGATGCAACATGGGGTAAATTATATGAGACATGCTGCTTAAGTTTTGTCAAGGCCTTAAATTGTCTGCCATCAACATTCACCATTTTTCATGATGGCCCCCATGAAAAAGAAAAAAAAGAATAATTAATACAATACCATAGGTAAAAATACAGTGAACAATGATGTGTGGGCAGGAAGCCAACATTTAACCAAAGTGTGAAAAATGCGGAAGGAAGTTTTTCATTTGACGTCTCACCCATGGCATATCAGCTCAATAACCACACCCCAGAGTAGAGTTCTACAAAGAAGACCCGAGACCCGAGGACCCGGGACCCGACCCGGGACCCGTACGGGTTCGGGACTATATTTTAAATGGTCAGCCGGGTCCGGGTCGGGTCCTAATCTATTACTTCGGTTCCCGGGTCTGATTAACATTGTGTGTATACCCGAGCAGATCTGATTCGGAGATCACCCGGCCGTGTTGGGAGTCAGTCAGCGTTGTGCGCGTGTTTTGTAACTTGCAAAGTATGAGCCGGGAAATAAGGTGAAAAAACACGAGTGACCCCAGCCATCCGAAGCAGAGCGGGCGGAGTTAATGCAAGAGAACAGTGATCATCGAGTTTTACTATTCCTATCGTGTGCAAGCAACAGTAATGCAAACAAACTTCAAATCTCAAGAACTGCTTGTAGCCTTGCACATTCGCATTTAAATAACATAGCCTTTTTCAAATCATTAACAAAATATGAACTATCACACGAATGTTTTCTGTGACTCTTAAAGCTTATGTTTCAGGTTGCTCCAGCTAACGCGCATGTCTCATGCGAGCGCACTTTCTTTCTCCTGTTTTTATAATAACATTATGCCGTCTTGTTAGCTATATCTGAAGTTTTGGTCAGATTCTGAACAAGCAATCGTTATTATTCAAAAGGGCAAACAGTCAAAGTTATTTTATTATGTGAGTTGACTCGAGTCTCGAGATATACAACGAAATAATGCAAAACTGCAAAGTCGCGTTTGTCATCGTGACAGCAAGTGAACTTTTAAAGCTGGAATAATGAGTGGATTAAGCATTTCAATCGGCAAGAGAGGAATAACGGATGAACTTTCTTGGCAAGTGCATCACAGTCATGTACAAGGGAGAAAGCTATAGCCTACTATTAGGTAAGACAACACGTTTTATTTTCGCAACTTGTTTATTGACTTATTAATAGCAATCTGCTGTGGAATAGACCTATGTGCCGATCGGGTCCAGACGGGTCCGGTCGGGTTCGGGTCCAGTTTAGACGGGTCCGGGACCGGGTAGTACATTTATGGCATTTCTCGGTTCTGCACGGGTTCGGGTCCAACTTTCAAAATAATAGTCGGGCCGGGTCGGTTCCGTGTAGCACATTTACGGGTCTCTTCGGGTTCGGGTATGAATTTTTGGACCCGTGAAGACCTCTACCCCAGAGCCTACACATATCTGAAAATGAAAATAAAAGTAAAGTAATGATAAACTAACTCATGTTAGTGTTATTATAATTCGTCAAAACTAAAAACATAAAATACATTTTTGGCACTTGAAATAAAATAAACATTAACTGAAATAAAATAAAATACAAAACTTGAGGTATAACATTTCTAATTTTTCTTCTTTAGTTTAACTTGATGTCCTAAAATAAATAAACAGAAATAAAAAATAATAATAAAAACTGTATAGCCGTATTATTTTTTTTAAGAATAAAAAAGACAAAAACACAACAAAATTACTAAAAAATTAACCAAAATTCAAATAAAAATGGAAAAACCCAATACAAAAGAGAAAAGTTCAGAAGAATATCGCTGGAATGAAGGTTTATGACTGGGCAAGCACTTTAGGACCCGCGTTAATATTAGAAAAGCTTTCCGGTGCTGGAGAGAGCTAAGCGGGAAGGCCTGAAAACAGACGCAGAGGCTGCTTTGATTCCGCTCCACACGTGAGCAACACTGGGTTTGAGTGTCATTGATTGTCTGGAGCTGCTGTGTTGTTAGCAGCTAACAACAAACTCTTGTTTGTATTTACTCTTGTGTACTCTACGTTAGGGGTGTGACGAGACAGGTATCTCACGAGACGAGACAAGATTTTTACACACTGTTTTTAAGAAATTTCTCAATGGCGAAATACATGACTAGAACAAATATTCTGCAGGTGTCTTTGCAATGTTTTAACTAATCATCTTGTAATGAATGTCATTTCAGTTCTACTTTCTGAGTATGAATTATCATATGCAGTAAAAGACAACAATACTCAAGCACTGTAAAAGGTTTTGCCACAAACTCAACTGACTGACTTCTCTTCTGTATGATTTCAGTCTCTTCAGGCCTTACTGTACATGATTCATGAGCTTCTACAACTTTTGATCTCCTAACTGAACTTTCCACAAACTGATCATAGAAATAAAAACAGTATAAATAAAAATGGTAATACTTTACAATAAGGTCTCATTTATTAACATTAATGTATTAACCAACATCAACTAACAATGAGCAATATATTTGCTACAGTATTTATTAATCTTTGTTTATGTTAGTTAATAAAAAATAGTCAGTCGTTCATGATAGTTCACAGTGCATTAACTAAAGTTAACAAATGAAACCTTACTGTTTTTGCTTAATAAGATTAAGAGAAAGCTGTTATTCATTTTTATGGTAATACTTTACAATAAGTGCAACCATAATCGCACTCTCTCAATATTCAGAGTGCAAATAAGACCAAATTTTTCTTTGATACAGAGCTAAGAGATGGTTACAACTACACTGCCCAGCCTAAAATAGCTTTCATATTGAGAGATATCTGTATTCATCAGGGAGCCGCTTTCAAAATGTGGGGTATTAAAATCGCGTTTGAAGGCGCCTTTGCGTTTACTTTCACTTTCGCGATCGCACGTACTCTGTAAATATGAAGCGGTGGTGACCGTTATCCAACTGAATTAAATGTTTTTTATTTAAATACAAAACAAAACGATAGTGGAGGCGTAATGTAAACGTAGCTGTGGCATATTCTTTCCTAATCATCCTAACCACTCTGTCATGGCAATATCACAAGACTACTTTTCGCCTCGACGAGAAATCGTCACATTTTAGTCTCACGAGATCTCGTGACACCCCTACTGTACGTTCATTTTTTTTTCTTCATCTGCGCTTTATTTTTCGTGAAGCATTATTTTGTTGCGCATCAGCTGTGATAAACAAACATCTACTTTCGCATTGCGTGTGTAACCAGCTAGTGAGAGTTGTGCAGGTAAACCACTGCGCACTGACGACCGCTAGAGAATGCGGTGTTTAGCGTCATTGTTAGTAGGGCTGTCGCGATAACCGCAATATCGCAATACCGCGCTATTGACGAGCTTAACCGCAGAGGAATGCAACAACCGCAGCTACCGCGATATTTGCTTATTTTCTTTTTTGTAAGGTTACGCCCCTTTTTGTTTTACACTTTGTGTGTGTGTACTAGATATTAGTAATGGTAACATAATGTTAACCATGTTGATTTGTACAGAGGCTCAGTAGATTTTCACTTAAGTTTAAACAGACTGTAGAGATTGACTGATTGTGTGCGATTAGCTGCGTCTGTCCTTCAGGCGGAGTCATGTATATTTGTGAAAATAGGTTGTCATGTCCAAGGAAAGCGAAATTTGGCTTAGAATCGACGCATTGCTAGTTAGCTGAGCCTTTAAAAGTGGCGATCAAAGTTAAAATGATTTCGACAGCGTTTCATTAATACATCTCCCTTTGAACGAGTCAGCGTTTCGAACGTGTAGTTGAATGAACGGTTTAAAAACTCACTCAAAGACGATCTCTTGCCGCCACTTTGTGGTGTAACAATGAAACTGCACTGACAGCCCGTCTAGAACGCGCAGGAGAAATATCAACAGAAAAAGTCTCTTGTCAGTCAGATTCGAGGATCAGAACTAACTAGGCTAACGATAGACTAATTATCTTATCGTCAGGTTTATGCTTTATGTGGACCGTTATTTTGTCATTCTCTTCTTTTTACTTCACTTCCTGTTTCAACGCGATTTAGTTTCGGTTTCATTGCTTTCTGAATATGATCTCATTACATCATAGCACATACACTCAGATTTTATCTATATGCGCGGTAAAACCGCATACCGCAATATTGAGCCACTCAAAATTACCGCAAGGGAAATTGCTTGACCGCGACAGCCCTAATTGTTAGTGCACTTGCCTCGCGTGCAGGCGAGCGGGGGTCAAGACCGACTTGGAGCAGGGTGGTTAGGATTGGAGTGTCAGTTTTGGAGGCGGAGCAATGAAGAGAGGGGGTGTGTGATTTCAAATATCAATCATGTCCAACAGCGTTTTTGAAATATCGCTTACCCCACCTTTAAATAGTGGTGATGATTGGTGAAATCATGTCCAAATGAAGATACTACATGACTGTATTTGAATTAAAAGGTTAATTTACCTAATTGTATTTATTCATAATTAACTTATTGTCTATTTATTCTTTTAATGGCTTTTACTCCAGTTGCACCAAACCAGAATGCTGCAACTGCAACAGCACCAACAACAACACCAACAACAACAGCAGCAGCAGCAACTGGCTCATGCACAGGCTCAGGCTCAGGCTCAAGCTCAAGCTCAAGCACAGGCCCAGGCCCAGGCCCAGGCCCAGGCCCAAGCCCAAGCCCAAGCCCAAGCCCAGAGTATCCAGCAAATGCAGCAGCTTCAAGCCCAGGTTCAGGCTCAGGTCCAAGCTCAAGGTCAAGGCCAGGTACAGGCTCAGGGAGTGGCAGGTCAGATGCCCCCTCACTCGCAACAGCAAGTCTTGGTGCCCCAGTCATTACCACAAATGGCTCCAGGACAGCATCAACAAATCAGCTCACTCAGCCAACAGCTGCAACAACATATGAAGCTCCAGCAGGTAATGCAGGTAAAGATCAGCTGCCCTAAAAGAGTGAAATCATAATGCAAAATGCATAATAACTACTTTAAATCTCCGAAGAAGCATATTACACCGGCTAGTCTCAGTGTCCTCTGTTTGCTTCTGTTCATACAAGCAGGCGAGAGTTTTGCAACATCATCAACAACAACAACAGCAGCTGCAGCAGCAGCAACAACAGCAGCAGCAGCAGCAGCAGCAACAGCAGCTGCAGCAGCAGCAGCAACAGCAGCAGCAGCAGGTTCAACAAGTCCAGCAGGGGGCCCAGCTCACAGCAGTCCCTGGCCAGGTAAACCTAGTGCAAAGCGTGGTGAGGATTGAGATAAGAGACTGGAGCGTGGAGTGATTGCATGCCACTAAAATCAATACTTGAATTTCTTTTGGACATCAGATCTGTTTATTCCTTGCCTGGTGGTGGGTCGTAGTGTAATGCACATTGTCTAAATAACAACAGAAGGATTATATATCAATATTTTTCTTGTCCTTTGAGGTTTAGTTGTGGGCCAGAGCGGTTGGCCTTGGTCTCCAATCACAGCTGAATGTTTCTGAACAAATAAGCTACTCATGTCTTCACCAGTGTTAGCAAAGCTACTTTGCAAGTAGCTTGACAAACTACGTGCTACTCATAACTAGCAAGCACCACTCTTAGTATTACTCATACTTGGGTTTCAGGGTTTTTCCAAACCACTAATTTTAAGCATTAAACTTTACCACCAATAACTCATTGTTTGTTCTATTTACATAAATGATACTTTAGACTTGATCCATTAATACTTACGGTACATTGAAAAGAGGAAAACAAGCTGCATTTCAACAATATGCAGGCAAACAGCTGAATAATTCTATATAATGTATATTTTAAAATAAAATGACAAAATAACAAGTTTATTTTAAAATAGTTAACTGAACTAAGTCTCAGTAGAAGTTTTAAGTAAGTTTAATTTTGAAATGTATAATATTTTAATATCACAATTGTTAAAACGTACAGTACTTATTACTGGAAAAGCTGATGAAAGGGTTAGTTCACCCAAAAATGAAAATTCTGTCACTAAGTATTCGCCCTCATGTCGTTCCAAACCCGTAAGACTTGTTCGTCTTCGGAACACAAATTAAGATATTTTTGATGAAATCCGAGAGTTTTTTTTTATCCCCCATAGAAAGCAACATAATTACTACATTCAAGGTCCAGAAAAGTAGTTATTATGACATCATTAAAATAGTCAATGTGACTACAGTGGTTCAACCTTAATGTTATGGAATGACGTGAATAGTTTTTGTGCACAAAAACAAAACAAAAATATCGACTTTATTCAACAATTTTGTCTCTCCCCTGTCAGTCTCCTACGCTGTTTACGTTGTATAGACAGTGCAGGCTTCTGTGTTCGACGTCAGAAAGCAGACTCCTGCATCAGCAGAACACGCATGTGTCGTGCTGCTCACGTGAACAACGTCAGCCAATACTGAGCCGGCGTTCTGATGTTAGTTCTGTAGTGTAGCTAGTTTTAGTTTATAAATGCCCATCACTGCTTCCTAAAAATGCATTCTGGAGGCTATTTCTGCTTTATTTATCAGCACCATCAGCAGGTAGTGCATCCTATTTTTAGTTATATATGATAAATAAGTTCAACTAGATGCCCGTTTTACTTTTTCAAATACATTTAGTCAAATCTCTCCCTCAAGGGTGGCCCTCCCATCTGCGAGCATTCAGTGGATAACATTTTGCTTCATGTTGCTTTTATTCAGCTTTTCCCATCTGTGTGGCCCTAGTTTATACTAAAGCCAGAGATGGAAATCTCTATTCTTTTGCAGAGTGTGAAATCTAGCAGAGCAGTCAGTTTACGTTTGAGTAGCGTTAGTTTTTAATCTCATTTGCATTGTGCGTGTTTGTGCAGCTAACTGCCTGACTGCTTGCTTGCTATTTCGAACCCACAAGCCCTTTCTGCATGCACCTGACAAGAAATGCATTCCTTTTTTACGTTAGCCTGCACAAAGCTGTATAAATTACAGTTTGCTATGATTGTTAATAATAAACAGTGATATTTTACTTTGAGCTTTTAAATGATTCCCCTAATGTGTTTCAAGGGAGGTATTGATGGTTGCATTGCATCTGCCCGTCTTTTGATCAGAGCTTCCCTTTAAAAGCCATTAGCGGATGGCAAGCTCCACCACAGCTTTAATTTAGAGTGGAAAGGCTTGTTGGAGATGCAGAAGTACCCACTGCATCGTTCCTTGCATGATTCTGGTACATGAAAAGAGAGCATGAAATCCATTGGCCTGTGGCTTGCCTTGTCTTGACAGCCAGTGACGTTAAAGGAATATTCTGGGTTCAATACAATTTAAGAACAAACGGCATCATTTTGATTACCACACTCTGTGAGCCGTTTACAGCAAAAGTAAATGGGGTCAATTTTGGATGATTTAAAAACAGAAATGACAGTAATTTTGTAAAAGTACTTATATTATTTCTTCTGTTAAAACTTGTGTATTATTTGAGCTATTTTTTTTTTATATTTTCTTTGCAATTTTTAGGGCCGTTTTAAAGGTTACGTTGACAGAAGGATTAGTAACAGAAGGACAAGTAACTAACCTTAAAAGGTTAGTTCACCCAAAAATGAAATTTCTGTCATTAATTACTCACCCTCATGTTGTTCTACACCCGTAAGACCTTCGTTCATCTTCGGAACACAAATTAAGATATTTTTGATAAAATACGATGGCTCAGTGAGGCCTCCATTGAAAGCAAGATAATTATTTAAAACAGTTCATGTGACTACAGTGGTCCAACCTTAATGTTATGAAGTGACGAGAATACTTTTTGGGCGCCAAATAAACAAAATAACGACTTTTTTCAACAATATCTAGTGATGGGCGATTTCAAAACACTGCTTCATGAAGCTTCGAAGATTTACAAATCTTTTGTTTCGAATCAGTGGTTCGGAGCGTGTATCAAACTGCCAAAGTCACGCCCCCCAGTGGTGAACCATTGAAATGATGATGTACACTTAACACTTATGATGTAACATAGCACGTGACTTTGGCAGTTTGATACACGCTCCAAACCACTGATTAATGGTCAAATATGTACTATTGTATTAACATTTTATTGACTAAAAATGCGTTAGAAAACGTTCATCTCAAAGACGAGTTTGTTCAGAATCAGTTACATATAGCAGGTTGGCTGACTCGATTTCCTTCTCATACATTCCCGCAGCGTCACAGTGCATTTCCCTATTGAAGCCCAGCGTCCATTGACTTCAATGGGGCTGCTTTGAACGGTTTTTTTCAGCGCTTCGAAACTAGACGGTCATTGGATAAACGCTGCGATTATGTCCCGCCCACGGACGCTCAGCGTCTGTGGGGGTGAATGGGGAGTGGGCTGGCCCGGACTCCGAGCTTCTGCGTGATGATTGGAGGGTCTGTCGAAAGACTGCATCTCCTTTTGACTGACAGCTATTCTGTACTATAAGGAATCACTGAAGCTATTCGCGCTCAGTCCCATCGCGGATTTCTCAAGTTCAGTCGAAATAAAAACTGCTGCAACCTATTTCTTTGATATTTGCTTGGCGAAATTGCTTGATTTTCATCATACATTTCACACAATTATACACCACATTCCTTGTTTCAGTTTTAGAGTTTAATATTTTTTTTTTAGATCGTTCATTCATTCATTCATTCATTCATTCATTCATTCATATAACGTTAGTAGGCTAGGCTAGCGTCGTGGGTGAAACTGCGCACGATGGCAGACGGTGCTAATATTGTCGACCTGATTTTGGCGAAGCCATTTGAAAGTGTTCCTTACGAGGAAAAACTTAGGTGTTGATCTGCCCTGCTGTTTAATTCTAAGATTGATTTAGTGCAAAAGATAGGGAAAAATAACAGGTCTTTTCAGCTCTCCTGGTATGACAAAGTTAGCTGGCTGACTGGAAATGCTGTGACAAATAAAATGTACTGCTGGCCATGCCTCTTGATGAAACCATCTCACGGATGTGTTGTTTGGTCAAAGGTGGGGTTTGGAGATCTGTCTAACTTTGACAGGGCATATAAAAGACATGAAAAGAGCAATGAACATGTGAGTGCATGTGCAAGATTAAGTTGCATGGGGAGGATCAGGGTTGAGCATGCAATAAATGAAGGTGCTCGCATTCAAGTGGCTAAACATAATGAAATAGTCAAACAAAACAGGGCCTTCCTAAACCGCCTTATTGATGTGACATCCTTGCTTGGCCGGCAGGAGCGGTCATTTAGGGGACATGATGAGAGTAGTGAATCATCCAACAAGGGGAATTACAGGGAGTTCACAGAAACATTAGCTAAATATGACTCTGTCCTGTCCACACAATTCGAGTCCTCAACTGTGTTTTCTGGTATGTCCCATACTATTCAAAATGATTTGATCTCTGCTCTTGCAGCCACCGTTTCTGATCAGATCAGAGATGAAATTCAGGATGCTCCCTTTTTTGGATGGCAGGTGGATGAAACAACTGATATATCCTGCCGTGCCCAACTCTCTGTCATTGTTCGCTATGTGGATAGTGCAGGTAAAATTCTGGAGCGCTTTATTGGATTTTTTGATGTTTCGGGGGGGCGAGATGCCCAGTACGTTTTTGAAATATTAAATGAGAACATGCAGGGCTACAATTTTAAGGACAAGCTTGTGGCACAGACCTATGATGGGGCTGCTGTCATGGCTTCAGATGTCAATGGTCTGCAGGCCAAAGTGAAAGCAATAGCCCCCAGTGCAATGTTTGTGCATTGCTATGCACACCGACTGAATCTGGTGCTGTCACAGGGGGCTAAATGCTTGCCTGAGTGCAGAATTTTTTTTGCATCACTCTCTGGATTTGCCACATTTTTTTCAAAATCCACAAAGAGGACATCTTTTCTGGAGTCTGCAGGCTGTTCAAGGTTGCCCAGAAACGCTCCTACTCGATGGAATTTCACATCACGGATAGTGAGCACTGTGGCAAACAATTATGGCCTCCTGCAGACATTTGAGAACATCATTGCAGATACAACAATGGATGATGATACACTGGATTGTGCCAAAGGCTTTGTGAGGAAACTGGAGGATTTTGAGTTTGTGTTCATGTTGTACACATATGAACAAATCTTCTCTGAGACTGATGTGGTCTTTGATATTGTCCAGCAGAGGGCGATGGATGTTCTTTACTGCAAGAACAGAATTGAATCTCTTCTTGCATTTGTCAAAGAGAAGAGGTCAGAGGGGGCTTTCCAAGCCATTTATGCCAAAACAGCAGATCTCACATCAGACCCACGAGATGAGCCCATGAGAAAGCGCCGTCTGACCCAATTGCAGGATCCCCAAGTGCGATACAGAAATCTGTACATGGCCATCCTTGATAACATCTTGGAGCAGATTCCTCGACGTTTTTCAAATTTGGAAAGCATGCTCTTCTTAGAATTAGTCAATCCAGGGAAATTTGATGACATGAGACAGGTATTTCCAGAGGAGGCCTTCCAAAGTGTCCTGAAAAGTTATGGCCATCACTTTGATTCAGGAAGACTGAGGTCAGAACTTCAAGTCCTGTATTCAGATCAGGACTTGCAGGGTAACAGGGGAAAGCTGTGTGATTACTTGGTGGACAGTGCAATGCCTCAGCTTTACAAACTGTTCTCATTAGTGGCAACAATTCCTACAAGTCCTACACCCGAAACACAATGGGCCAAGGCCGTTTAAGCATCCTAGCTCTGCTGGCCATTGAGAGGACACTGGTCAAGTCACTTGAAAAGACTCCTAGTTGGTACGACAGGGTCACAGACCATTTTCTTGAAAAGGAACGTAGGGCAGAATTTACTTTTAAATAAATAGACAATTTTATGATGTAGGCCGAAAATGAGCTTCCCCTCTCTGACAGACCAGTAGCCGCCACTGGCTCCATGCCTTATTCTCCGTTTCTAGTGTATCTCTATGGCAGAATTACAGCGCCACATACTGGTCTGGAATGAACTACATTGTTTTGAGTCGGTTTCATTGGTTTTGTGTACACAGATATTTTTTGTTTACGGAATTTTTTACGGAAAGAAAAGATTGGATAGGGAAAGCTCTGGCTTCGTGTGCATGTGGCCTTAATCTCACTTTGTTAACCAATGTCTTTGTTGCTGACCTTCAATAATCCAGTTCAACCATATTAATTAGCAAAAATGAATTTAGCATTTAACAGTGTTTCATTTTTCTTTTATTGCTGAAGTGGTGAATTTTTTTTCTTCTGCAGTCCAGAATGGCAGTACAGCTGAAAAGTTTGTTTGAGCTGCGCCCTCTACTGTAAAGGAGTGAATTTGCATTTCTTTCTGCCTAAAGGTAGGAACACACCAAGCCGACGCCAACGAACTAGTGGCGATGAAAGCAGACTGCGGGGTTGGCAGTGTCTGGGTCCAAAGTTGGCCTGACACACCAAACCGACGCTCGACAGCTGACGGCCAAGTAGCATGTCCGTTCTGCGCGTGCGTAAGATGAAATGCCTTTCTGCACCAGCAGGTGGCAGTAGCTGAACAGCCAATCAGAATGATCAGATGGCCCGACGGACCGACGAGCTCCGATGCCGATTCCAAATGTCGAATCGGCCAAAAAAAAGCCAACAAGGACCAACTTCAGCCAACGGTGCGGAACACACTGAGAAAACTTAGTCGGCCGACGAACAAAAACTGCATGACGTCCGACCGTCGGCTTGGTGTGTTCTTGCCTTAAGGCTTAATTTTTTGGTGTGAAAGGGCCTTTGCATTTGCCAAAAACAGAACTTTTTTTCTTATTAAAAAAGTAACGCAATGCATTACTTACCATAAGTAACTAAGTAACACAATTACTTTTTAGGGAGTAACACAATATTCCTGGAATATTCTGCAACACTGATAACAAAAACGCTGTATAGACCTGTCTATCTAAATCAAATACATTTCTCTTGTCTGCACACACACAATCCAAATATGTGACTTTTGTGACAAATATGTGACTAAATGCAAACTGCAACTGCTGTTATTTATGAGCCATAATGAATACAAGCCCTGTACATGTATTTCACACACATACAAACTATTGGCTGCTGTACTATTTTTATCACTATATTATAAGTTCAAATCCTGGGCAATTAAACTTAAATGCAATCACATGAGTTTTTTTATTTTTATTTTGTGATTTTGTTAACTTGACCTGACAATATCTGAATTTTCCCCACATTTTTGACAGGTGACCTATAAATTCACCACCCAAGCCTGATGATCAACCCTGGGATGCACTGAACTGGAAAGTAACTGAGGACTTGTTTCAGATTGGGCCTAAATTGAATCAGCAAAATAAAGAGCCATCAATTGAAGATATTTCAGGCGATGTGATTAGAATGGATTGTGCAATTCTTAGAAACTCCTACCTGACAAAGACAAATGTATTAGATTATAAAAGCATTCTCTGGAAATATATTGAGGTTTCCTATTTAAGAACAGGAGCATGCCGGAAAAATGCTTGGGTAGGTAAGGACAAGGTACAGTGAGGATATGAGCAAGCATAAAGTAATGCAACGTCACCATCATTCAGATATCCAATATATAGCAAAATACTATATTTATAGTAGAGAAAAATAAGATATTTTATGAGCTCAGCATATGAAAGGAGCAGGTTTAATGGATCAATATATTGTTGTCGCACTGAACAAGACTGTGCAAGGCTAACAAATTTGCTGTAATGTAATGCTAGGTACACGCTGACCAGTCGCAGCATTAACATCATCTTGGAGCGCTCTAGGGTTGTTCTCAAGGGGCGTCGTAATTTAACCTGCATGTGAGCTTCAGCAGTTTTCCGAGCAGGATACAAGAGAATCAGTTCGATACTGCGGAGTGAGTGGCTCCTCCAAGCATGCTGGGTATATGTTACCTTTGTGCAGGTAAAGGGTCAGCAAAAACAGTAGCATCTTAATGGGAACATTATGAAATTCTATGAGTCTGTGCCACTGACAGACCATTCAAATCCACCATCTCTCATCCTAAAGCACTCCAATAAGGACTGGAGACAAGTGTCTGGCTGATGTAGCAGTAGAGTGCAGTATTCATTTCACACACAGAGGGAAAAGTGAGCTGGCATTATTCCTCTTGACAGGAAATGTGGTTGCAATTCTGAATTTTTAACTGTGGCTACACGTTTCATAAAGGTTTTCTGAGTTCTTGCCCAGTGTTTTGTGCCAAATGAACGCTTTAACTGACGCAGTGGAGTGGCTGCCGCATATAGTCTCATTTTCCTAACAAGTGGCCTACTTATGACCATGTGCAGTTTCATCATGAGATAAATGAACAGTTGTACCTCTTAACACATTTCTGTACTTATTAGAATAGTTAAAAATAACAGCAACTGTCTAGGTAACTATTTCTCAAATAAAGTGCTTAATAGATGTATCATCAATAGAATAAATGTTAATGATCTAATTAAATGCTCAGATTAATCAGATGCTCTGAAATGTTAACCAAGATAGCCTAACTAATTACGGTCATGTTATATTTTCATTGTTTTTATTTTTATATAAAGAAAGAATTCAAAATACATGTTATATCAGGATGTGCACTATATTTGCTTGGTTTTAAGGGTAGGATTAGTGTTTGAAACATTGTCAAAGGGATAGTTCACTAAAAAAAAATGAAAATTCTGTCATCTTTCACCCTCAAGTTGTTCCAAACCTGTATGAATTTCTTTTTTCTGCTGAACATGAAAGATATTTTGAATGTCGGTAACCAAAGTTGATGGGCCCCATTGACTTCCATAGTAGGCTATTTTTTTTTCCATGGAAGTCAATGTTGTCCTGGGCCCGTTTGGTTACCAACATTCTTCAAAATATCTTATTTTGTGTTCAGCAGAAGAAAGAAATTCATACATGTTTGGAACAGCTTGAGGGTGAACGATGACAGAATTTTCATTTTTGGGCTTTAAGCCTCATATCACACCACACCACACGAGCAATAAGTTATTATTTCCTGTGCTACCAACACATTTCACGCTGTCCTTCTACATCTGACAGCTTCTTTTGTGTCGCACGAAGTACTGGACTCTTCTGACTGAAAAAAAAAACCCTGTTAGCACATCCTGAGCGAGAAGGAGGTCTCTGCGGAACAAAAAGGGGCGGTTCCCAACTTTGGGGTGTTGTCACACTAGAATAGGTGTTTTTCAACCTCTTTACCTGATTTGCTCAAATCGAGTGGGAGATTTCCGGAAAAACAATAAGAAATATGTCTTGTATATGAATGTAAGTGTTTTATTTAAGTTGTTTAATAGTTGTTTAACGTTTCTTTTGTGTGAATATGCTTGCTAGCTCGTAAAAAGCTACTTTCAATCTACTTTCACTCACTTCTAGCGAGAACTATTGTCAGGTAACATTCGCTATTCTATTTGATGAATCTGTAGCCACTTGATTTGTTTTAGTTTTACTATCAGGTTGAGGCTACAGTGTCTGTGGTCAATAAAATGATTATAAAGTTTAAAGTCTTCAGAGTCATCATTTCAGGTTAACAAATTTTCTTTATTTTGAAGCTTACACAAAGTCAGTAAATTGTCTCATTAATGCATTTAAAGCTTATACTTATACAATATACGCTGAGACAGTCATGTGTTTCTGTGTGGTTGATAGCCTATAAAAACAATTACACTTAAAATTAAAGTTTATATAAATCACAAGCACTGTCTAGCCTACTTATTCTCTCTGCTCGTCTATTAATATAGTGCAGGAGGCTATTATGCCATTTTAATATTATATATTATAATATAAATAATATTAAAATGGCATAATAAAGAAACCGGTGATTCTAACGGCCGCTGAAGAGACGCAAGTATAGGTCTCTGCGGAACATATATATATATAATACTATATAGCTTTTATGACGACGGTTTACACTATGCACGTGAAATTTGGCATGCAAGAGATTCAAATAAAATAGGCTGTAGATCGCGTGCCATTGGTTGCGTTCTTCTGCGTTATTCATATTGAAGAGCATCAATTACTATACAAGACTTGTAGCACAAGAAGGTCTAGCCTTAAGAAACTATTTGAGGTGAAAAAGGTGAAGAGGTGAAGAAATACCGTAGTAATTTATAGTAAATACTAAAGTGTTTTTGAACCATACTTGAATTAATTTGTTGTGGTAATTCAGTTGCTGTGGTAATATAACAACTATAGTAATATAAACAAATTACGTTACCCAATACTGTACTAAGTTTTCTTTAAACTATATTATACTACAATACGCAGCTTACTGTATAAAAAACTAAAGTATACTACAGCCTATGCTCTAGCATTCATTAACAAAGTGTTGTAAATACTGTATACTACTGGTTCAAAAACACTATTTAGCTACTATCAATTACTATAGTATTTTTTCACTCCATGTCCAACCACAAATGACGCCGATTGGTAAGATTCACAATACATCCCGTGTCATTATAATTCGTAGTTTATGCAAAATAATAATAATAATAATAAAAATAAAAAAACGGAGTAGGCTAATAAAACTTGCATAAATCATATATTTCGCCCTCTCGAGCTATAAGCTACAAGTCCTGTAAAATAGTTCATACTCTTCAAAATAAATGAATATATTATAGTAAAATGTTTCCATATATATAGGCACTCGGGAAAAACGCATAGTTTCCCTGTTACGGAAGTCAAGCATGCAGCAATATTTTATTTATTTATTTTTCATTATCTCGACATAATTGTTTCTCGTGATCTAAACATTAAAAAAGTAGTTGTGATCATGAGAAAACAAGAAAATAATAAAATAATGATGAATGGCCTTTCAGGCTTCCGTACTTTAAAAAAAAACCGCCTATCCCGGCTTCCGTACTTCTTTGGTTGGATCCAGGTTGGATCGTTGAAAACACCTTTCTCCGTTAGAAAACACCCCAAAATTGGGAGACGCCCCTCTTTTGTTCCGCAGAGACCCATACTTGTCCTGAGCGGGTAGCACAAATCGTCAGAACACGTCCGGCCCAGAAGTATTTATTTATTTATTTATTTTTTTGCCATTCGTAATTTTGTCCTGTGCTGACCTCTAGCGGTGAAAGAGGGGTAAACATTATTTTAATATTCCTAAAATGATGAAAGTAATGTATCCCCTATACATTTATACTTGGGTCATTCTACAGAAACGTCCACTTTTGGTATGACAAAATGTCTTAAAATGTATTTCTTTTTTAACATTTAAACTTAGACCACATTATTATATTACACTTTGACTTTATGAATACACATAAATGACAGCTTAATGATTTTTTTATTTTTTGTGCATTTATTTAAAGACCGCATGTACCCATGTTTTGTCACTGGTGTTACCTTTACTTCTCTGGCATTTTTAAACGTTTTTATGAAATATTATTTCTCAATTTTTTCAGCACATGCAGTCGGCGTTACAGAATAATAATGATAATGCAAAAAATAAGGAGATTATGTGTTATTTATTTTAATCAGGTTAGTTAAAAGTGTGATCGAATGATGTTAATTCATTTGAGCAACCAACCATGTATTTGCTATAACAATGAAAATATTTGAAAAAAGTTATAAACAAGTAATGATACAATCCTTTAAATCTTAATTCTTGAGTGTAGCAGAATTCAATGAATGTAAAGTTATTACCATGTCACATATGACACATTTTATATAATGTGACAGACAAAAAACAGTAACACCAGTGACACATTGAATCACCAGTGACGTATACATAAGACCAAAGATGCTTATTCTTCAACTAGAATTAAGTAGATGAGACTGAATTTTTACATTTGGTATACAATCAAAGACCATCATAAACGGGTAACACCAGTGACTGTAACACCAGTGACAATTTTCTTGAAAAATGCATTTTACAAAATGGCTGCTGCAAGGAATCAATCCACATGTTGTCAATCATGATATATTCACTAAATTAAGTAATTTAATCCATTTGTATTCTATTTTTTTTAAATTCCCTAACAATAAAGTAGGTCACACCAGTGACTTCAACTAAAAGCTTCACATGAAATTATGATTTTCTAATTAAAATTTCTGATAACTGAAAAGAGATGGTGGACTTTCCATTGGCCTTTCTTCATTGATCTTCAGGAAGTCAAGTGATGTCATCAGTGTGATTGTTTATTTCAAAATAAGAGATTTTTGTTAAAGGTAACACCAGTGACACAACACCAGGGGACCACTATATTCATTAAATATTTTATAACATTTATTCGGCATTTGTTTTTTTTATGTCATTTACATTATATATTTAATAGTTATGCATACATTATTGTATTTGAAATAGTAGAAAAACCTGTTTCTGAGCTCAAAATAAAGCACTTTCCCTCTGTACATGACTGTGGGGACGAGCACTTTTGTGGTGTTTGGAATTTTTATAATTAATTAAAAAACAAATATTGCCACATTGATGGCTCAAGAAGGTTTAATTGTTCAAATAACATATTGTTTCATATTAAAATATAAAAAAATTGTAATCCTAAAGTGTTTTTCAAGTGTAATATTTCTGTAAAGTCTAGGGACAGAAAAGTGGACGTTTCTGTAGAATGACCCACTTATTGTTTTTTAATAAATAGTTCAACCGTTTTTATACAGACTATTCATATATAGCCTACCTTTGAAAATTACGGGCCAGATATCGAAAACAATATATTTGTTTGATATTTTAAAGATGTTATTTAAGTAGTCCAAAGTGCTCTTAACTAAATGAACTATGATCACCCTGCTGCAAGAGCCCCCCATCCTAAAATTTAAAAGGCAACTATATTTTCATCTAGGCCTATTAAGAACCAATATATGCTGTAAAAAAGTAATATTATAAATATGTGTAAAATATTATTTGCAAAATATTCAATTTCTCTTATGTTGTTTTTTAGTACTGTACTGTTAGATGTATTTAAATCCATATGTTTATTTTAATATTTTTTACTTTATTCAAATTATTTGTTTATTTAATAAATATAGCTAATAAATCTTATTTTGTTTTATTATTATTTTTTACACTGTTTTCTCTAAACTTTAAACTCCCCAGTAGGAAAACCCCTGGTAGTTTTGTATTAAAGAAGTAAGTTATTGTATTGTTGGGCACCTTTAAATTTTATGTGTTTTATTATTGAATTTTTATTGTATTAAAGGAATCTATTGATGTCCTGTTTGTGTGTTTCGTCACACTTTTCCCACATGCCTTTAATTAAATGATCGCGGAAGTTCATACAAATGTAATCCTTTTATCCAAAAAACCCAGAGGAAGTTTAATGATTGGCTTTTAAGAGGAGGAGTTTTGATTCCCAAAGCTGAAGGTAAATCTTGGTTAACTTATAAAGCACTGGCTCTTCAGGTTAATGATAAAATATCAAAAGAGAGCAACCTTGATATCAGCAAAATACCTGTGAAACTTCATCGTCAAGATTTTCTAGCATGGAGTTAAATTTACAAACAACTTTTCACCTCACAAATACTTCATCTGGAACAAAAAATACATTCTATATAAACAAAGGACTATTTTCTTTGAAAATGGGTTTAGAAATAAAATTGTTTTGGTGGACCAGTTACTTACCTCACACTGTCTTCTTTTTACTTATGAGGAATTTTTGGCAAAATATAATATTCCCATGCCACCAAGGGAATTCACAAGTGTGCTGGCACAGTTTCTTCTGGAATACATATGTTGTTTCAACAACAAAGATTTGATTACCAGCAACTCTAAAAACAAAAGCTAAAAACATTAGCAACATTAGCAACTGAAAAACATGTTTTTCGTTTCATTGTAATAATTATAACAGATTTATAAGAGCCCTTTTCCCAAAAGATATTGTTTCACAACCAAATGTAACTCTTATAGACCGTTCATACCTCTTGATATATCTTCATATCTTTTGATTTTTGATAAATAAAAATTCTTTCTAAAATTGATTATTTTTTAACAATTTAAAAATGAAGGTCTTATATATAAAAATAAAAATAAAATGATCTCGCAGCCACTGTGCGGCGCTAGCACTTTTTCAAAGCGCTCGTTGCTACAGAAGACGTTCCACGAAGAAGTAAGAACGGATTTGTTCTCCCAGAATGCCTTTTACTTCCTCTTCCCTTCCGCGGCCTGAGAGCGTAAGTGTCCATTAGAATCCCACTGCAGCGATGATCAAAATAATCCCTTTATATCACCGTCATCATAGACGTTTGTGTTCATATATCACATTGATACTTTTACTTAAGCTGTATTTAGCATTCTTAGAGAATATGACTCGTCGCCGAAGGAGATAAATCGTAATGTTGTGTTAGAAGATCACCCTCCCATCGCTCTGCCATTTTCTAGTCTCGGCATTGGACAGGGACTCCGCATGAATGTAGCTACATGTGCTTAAGAGCTTACAAATGAAGATATAACTCTCTATTGTAAACTTACTAGATATTAAATGTAGCCAGACATGGCCATTTCTGTGTGTAAATCGATGTGTGTCTCGTGCGGTGCGCGAGTATTATAATGGTTTATTTTCTGGACTCCATCAACAGTTGTATTTCTTAGTATGGTGTGTCTTTTCCGCCTGTTCTAACCATTTGGTGTCATTCGTTTTCTCCGTAGATCTCTGAAAATGGTCCGCTACTCTCTCGACCCGGAGAACCCGACTAAATGTGAGTTGGTTGCTACTTTTTAACCATGTTGTTGTTCGGTATTAAACATGAAATAATTGTTTTTTGTGTTCTACAGCATGCAAGTCGAGGGGCTCAAACCTTCGTGTTCACTTCAAGGTAAGACTTCATGTCACAATCTCAGAGGGATTGTCATGACACTGACATTCATTGATGCTTCTGGAGCTCGTGTTTCCTGATATAGTTTCTGTGTGGACCAACTTAAAATACTGCTCACAGATTAGATTGATAAATGCAACTGTGATCACCCAATTCTTCAGCGGGCTTGAAGTATTTTTCCCCATTTATTTTCTCAGTGGGAAGCTAAAGCATTTTTTTGCATTGCATTTTTATGTATTGAGTCTGAGTAATGAACTACGTAGCTCCAACAAAACTGTTGGATAATTGGCATTAATAAAAACATGTTTTAAGTTGATTGCAAAATACAAAAATGTTTAATAGAGGCAGTGGTTGCATCTGGATACTTTTTGTATTTGTCACATGTTTTTCGCCTGTCATATAGTAGGGAAGTGTGTGATTTTTGGATGCAACCAGTGCTTTATCCTTTGGTGTGACTTGAGTTTCCTTGGTAATATTAGTGCATTGTTTTGATCGTCAATGACCATTAATTAGCTATTTGTATTGTGTATTTCTAAAACTGTTTTTAAAGGTGCAATATGTATGGTTTTGGATTAAAAACCACTAGAACAGTGTTATATATTTTGTTGACTGTACTTACATTATCCCAAATGTTTCCAAGAATGTTTAAATCCAGAGAAATAAGCTATTTTGACCAGGATACAGACCGTGTCCGTGCGTTGCTTATCAGTGACATTATACCTGCGTTACCCTTGATTTCCAGTTTTATTTTGTAGTAGCTATGGAAAAAACCTAAGATGCTATAATATATTTTTATTAGCCAAGGGAACAATTGTTTGGATACATTTATAGACAGAAAACGAATCATTGTTGAATAGCTCAACACATTTAGTCTTATTGTTTGAATCTCGTTTTCTTGATTATATTAATAATATTCTAATATCAATCTAGCTTACTGCAGTGTGCAACAAGTCTCATAGTAGCTGCGAGTGAACGCACAGTGTAATGTTATAACATCACTTTTAACACACACAAATGTATCTAATATGATAAAACAGCACTGCTTTACCCCACATACGCTTGACTGGAAGAAGTGAAAGCGGTGACTGCAGCATAATAAAAGTTCTGCTGCTGTCAAGCCGTGTGTCGCGCTTGTCTCTCATTAGCAATTGCTCCAGCGGCCTCGTTTCTGCTCGCACAGCACTCGGTTCTGCTCTGCTTCATACTATAGTAACGTTAATAATCTCATCCATGAACATGAATTCTGCCTGAGTCCTGTTCCCAATTCTTTTCCACCGGCTGTGAGGTGAAGACAACTCTCATGATTCCGAACTCAATGTCCACGTCATGAAGCTACGCCTTTGTTTTGAATAGGCAACGTCTAGTGGCGAAAAACTACGTTGTTTGCTTCATACAAAAAAATTAATGGGATTCCTACCTGACAATACTATTGCACTCCATACCTGAATAGAATTGCAAATGCAGTGTGGCTGCGATGATAACATCTTAGGACACCTTTTTAAAGAATCGAGTATTTTTTTGAGCAGCCACATTTCTAGTTTAGTGCCAATGGAGGCTGGTTTTCTTGGAGTGGACTTTCATTAAGTGTTGTCTTACTGTTCCACCCCTTCAGAACACCCGTGAGACTGCCCAGGCCATCAAAGGCATGCACATCCGCAAGGCTAACAAGTACCTGAAGGATGTGATGGTCAAGCACCAGTGTGTTCCCTTCCGCCGTTACAATGGTGGTGTTGGCCGTTGTGCTCAGGTGAGGTTTTGTCCCATTCATTTAAAGCTGCCTTTTAAAACTGTTCCGTCCATGTTGCTATGATGACATCTTAGGACACCTTTGAAGTTCACCATGAAAAAACTTCTTATTCTGAGCAACATGTACAAAAACGTTCAAAAGTTTTTTTTTTTGTGTAAAAAAAATTTTTTTTTGAAAAGCCTTTTACACTTGTGGTTATTTGGTCAAAAATAGTCAACTTACTGTTGTGAAATATTATAATTTAATTAACTTCTATTCCAGTATATTAATTTAATTTTCAGCATTACTCCAGTCTTCAGTGTCACTGATCCTTCAGAAATCATTCTGATATGCTGATTGATTGCTCAAATAATTCTTAATGTTAAAAGAAGTTGTGCTGCTTAAATTTTTGTGGAAACCGTGATTTTTATTTATTTTTTTTTTTTCTTCGAGTAGAAAGTTCAAGAATGCTTTTGTAACATTGTGAAGTCTTGACTGTCACATGATAATTAAAACATACTTGCTGAATAAGTATTTATTAAAAAATGTAACCCCAAACTTTTGAACAGAATTGTAGCTCAAAGTCTAAATGAAATTAAGAACGTTTTTGCTTACTGGTGTTGTCATTTTCCATTTTTAGGCAAAGCAGCATAACTGGACTCAGGGACGCTGGCCCAAGAAGAGCGCAGAGTTCCTGCTCCACATGCTGAAGAATGCAGAAAGCAATGCTGAGCTCAAGGTATGACCTTATGAACAATTACACTTTGGATAAATCAATTACACTTATTTACGCAGCATTGTGGCTTCAGTTTCACCATAAACTGGCTTGCATGAATGCAGCTTTACTACTGTTAGCACCCTGGCTTTATTTCATCCCACAATGTGATCCTGTAGGGTTTGGATGTGGACTCTCTGGTGATTGAGCACATCCAGGTGAACAAGGCCCCAAAGATGCGTAGGCGTACTTACCGTGCCCATGGACGCATCAACCCCTACATGAGCTCCCCATGCCACATTGAAATGATCCTCACTGAGAAGGAACAGATTGTTCCCAAACCAGAGGAGGAGGTGTCTCAGAAGAAAAAGGTATGATTGTTAATATAAAGACTAACAAATGGTTCACTTGGCTGTTATGATGACCTCTTAGGACACCTTTGAATTAATGAAAAGAATGTGTTGTTTTCTGAGCAGCCATTGTGCATTAAATGGAGTTGTGTGGAGGAATTTATTAGGGACTGCTCTTGGTGAATGCACATTAACCAATGTTTTCTGTGTCTCTGCAGATTTCTCAGAAGAAACTGAAGAAGCAGAAGCTTATGGCTCGGGAGTAAATGTAAATAAAGTCCAACATTCGTACTACACAATGACTCTGCTTCTTTTTTGTATTTTTTAGTTATTGGTTTTACTTTAAGGTATGATGCTCAAATAAGCTTGTGCTTTAACTCATTTTAGGAGAGAGAAATGGTCTGAGCATTCTTTGCTCCTTCAGTGTCAAGCAGAAACGATGTCAGCACCAAGCAAAACTTGGGTTATTTGAAGAGCAGAACACTAGCACTTCCGCTTACGGGCTTAATCAGAAGCCCAAAAATTGAAATGGCCTATTCGTGTAATAAACAGTGCATTAAACAAAAAGAACCCAAACTGTGGTTACTTTATTCAATTTAAATCATTCTTTACAGTGTGTATTGACTGTGCACCTTTCTATCTTGTGAATTGAGATCTTTGAGTGTCCTTTAACAAAAAGATGTCTTGTGGTGATTGGCTTGGTGGTTGGTTAAGGATCAGAGTTTGATATAAAACCTTGATGTATTTCATTAACTAGTTACTGAAATTTCCTTAGTCTGATTATTTGATTCTCAATAGTGTGCGCTTGTATAATAAAATGTTGACGTGAATTATGCAGTCATCATAATATCAACCAGAATATGCCTGATAAGTATGTTTATAGCAAAACTGACATTTTTATTTGTATATAGATGAATTTGATAAACCGTTTTGCACGATCTCCGTGCAATTTAGTACCAGAAGACATGACGCTAGGTTGAACATTAGAGGGCGCTGCAGCACCGCCAATCTGTCCACGTGAATGCGAATGGTGGCAAGAGTTTTTCTCTCGAGGGACTCCGTTTAGGTTATATATATATATATATATATGGAGGTAATGCAGTCAAAGGACAGTTTTGGGTTTTTTTTGCGTTTTTTTCCCCCTCGAACTTGAATTCCACTGATCTTGGGATATTTAGCATATTGCTGTTTTTTTAATGTTTATATTCCTCAAATAATAGTGCATAATGTTATTGAAAAATAAGCTCAATTATACAGTAGTATATACATAATTGTAACTGATAGCTTTTGTAAATCTTTGAATCCCATTTGTGTGAATAGAGAGGTAGATGTTCTATGCAAATAATGTAAACTGTAAACATGAATTAGGGAATTTTTAATGCAACAGGAGGGTTGCATTCGTTGCCACATCCAAGTATATGCTATTTCACTCTTTGACCACAAGATGGTGCAACGATTAGCCCTTTGCATTAGGAGGTTATAAACCTTAGGTTTAGATGGACAAGGGCAGCATTGACAATGCATCAATACATAATGACTCAAAAATAGTTTCCCTTTGGTTGTCTTGCATAACTTATTTGAATAATATTCTGTAACAAGTCAGCCTCTTTCTTTTTAATGATGATTGTGTTTTGTAAATTAGATTATCCAAATAGCATATCTTGATGTACAGCCTTCTGTTCTGTGGCTGGCATACAAGCATACAGAATCTTTAAAGCTGCAGCTGTGAGTTCCTAATATTTCACTTGTATTCAAATGGCGCTTAGTTTATTTAGAAGACACCAAATAATACAATAATCTGCCAAATGCAAATAACTCTAATATCAAATTGAAAAACGTGGCAGAAGGTTTTGAAGAGAATGCGTTAAATACATTTACCTTGGAGCTCTAAGTTGAAGTAAAATGATAGTGTTTATTCAAGCTTCATCATTCTGTGATGTGTTGTGATTTATCTGGAGTGTTTAAGCGCTGTCCACAGAGACTTTTAAGCTCATAAGAAATCCGACTGCCTCACATGACCGGCACGCATGCAGATGCCCCTTTATTTAAGAAATAGATCTCAAATTGACTAGATTGATTTTGTCCCCTTTTTGTATTTAATAGTGGGCCGGATGGCAGCTCTTTTAATGTGCAAATGAGAACCAATGAGGACAGACTCCTAAATTCAGTTCAGACAGAGCCACTCAGCTGACACGGACCACGTCACCTCCGGGCTTAGCCAATCACACCCCACCGAGCCCCTCTACTTTCCCAGGCACGCTCTCAAAGTTTTGACTTTTTGCAGCAAAAGACAGCAGGTTGATGAAAATGTTTTATTATCTTCCAGATCTTCATGTGAACTACCCAGAAAGACTCTCTTTTTATTTATAGATTTCATAACACTACATCTTCGAAAGGACGGCGCTCTGTTGTATCATGCCATATTTGCAAGATCTGAAAGAAGGGAATGGATTTTGCCAGAGGAGATGGGTTTGAAGCTTCAGTACATCTGATGGGGATTTTTTAGAGAAAGTTCTTTTTATCTGAAGGCTTGAGAGCGTGAGGTATTTTTCTTTTCTTTTCTCCCTCTCATTCAGTAGCCTATTCTACGTTTGTTTTGAAAGGTTTTTCTTTCCTTTTTGCGCAATATTTAGTTAAAGTTATAGTTTCTTGGTTATGTTAGCGGTGGGGCAAATGGACGGGTCTCGCCAGAGCGCTTTCCTACTCAATACCCCACCTTTGGCTGCTTTACACAGTATGACCGAAATGAAGACACCACTTTACCCAGCCTACCCGTTATCTTCCACTGGAGCATCCTCCACTTCACCGACAGCTACCTCTCCGAATCCAGGTGGTATCCCCGTCTCGTCCCCGGGGATCAAAACATCCACTGGGCTTTCAATTCTTGGATCACCCCAGCAGTGCGCGATCGCCACACCTCACGGAATAAACGACATCCTCAGTCGACCCTTGGTGGTCGCCGGAGCGGCTGCGGCATCTTCTCCCGCTGGAATCTTGTCTGGACTGCCCCGTTTCAGCAGCCTGAGTCCACCGCCTCCTCCAGGGCTGTATTTCAGCCCCAGTGCCGCGGCCGTGGCGGTGGCTCGCTATCCGAAACCTCTGACAGACCTTCCAGGCAGAACCCCGATATTCTGGCCTGGAGTTATGCAAAGCCCACACTGGAGAGACGCCAGATTTGCATGCTCACCGCGTAAGTGCTCGACTAATTCGTGATTAACTTTCTTGAAGACTGTTTAACGATGGGTTAGGCTACTCATACAAAATATAACTTGTTAACAATAAGCAAAAACATAATTATAACATGATTTTCTATTTTGCCTCCCTACAGATCAAAACTCAGTGCTGCTGGACAAAGATGGGAAAAGGAAACACACGCGACCAACGTTTTCCGGGCAGCAAATTTTTGCTCTGGAAAAAACATTCGAGCAAACGAAATATTTAGCTGGACCTGAGAGAGCACGGTTGGCCTACTCTTTAGGAATGACAGAGAGCCAAGTCAAGGTAAGACAGTCCTAATGTATGAGAAGGAAAACATATTTATTTATTCAATGTTTAGCTGGACTATTCAAAAGGAGAATTAGATGTGGGATATAGGCTTAATAAATGTGTTCATTCAAACCTTCCTATATCTGTTAATTTACAACTTTTATATATAGGCCTACATATTTATTTCTCTACAGCAATGTATTTCAATTTAATGCAACGTTGCAAAAATGCGTTTTGATTTCTATTATTTTTATCCACGTCAAAGTTATTCACTCATTGAGTTATCATAAAACAAATAATTTTGTTTAAAATTGCAATGTGCACCACTGCAATTGTTTTATTGCAATAATTTAATTGGGCTACAGTTTTTAGGACCTCAGAAATCCGGTCGTTTTTTCCCCGTTAATATAGGCCTATAGTTTAAATATGATTCAATATCTTATATATTCTCTGAATATTGACTTGGAGAGAAGGAGGTTAGGATACACATAGCCTAAAGAGCTCTGTTCAATATTTTTTTTTAACCAGCCTCTTCAGGTTAGGCGGGAAAAATCTGTTTTTAAATGTTTCTGGGAGACATGTTGTTATTATTCCTATTTTGTATGCTGACTTTTTGATTGAGGTAAATCATAATTTCTGTGTGGATTAAAATACGTTTTTATCTCATTTTCAATTGTAAAGGTGTGGTTTCAAAACCGAAGAACAAAATGGAGAAAACGGCACGCGGCTGAAATGGCCTCGGCGAAGAAAAAACAAGATTCAGAGACCGAAAGGCTGAAAGGGGCCTCGGAAAACGAAGACGACGACGACGACTACAACAAACCTTTAGACCCAAACTCGGACGATGAAAAAATAACACAGTTACTGAAAAAACACAAACCAAACTCAGCTCTTATCATTCACACATCGGAAAACGAGAGCTCGTAAAATGGAAGCGGGAGATGGGTTGTCAAATTCTTCAAGAAGTGTCAAAAATAATGTAGGCTACTGTTTTTCACCAAGTTTGAGCTCTGGTTTGAGAGGAAGGATGCAAATCAGAGGAATATGCACTATTGGTGGAGCTGAACGTGCATCAGTGTCTGCAATAGACACAATTCAACGTAAAGACAACGGTACATTTTTTTGTAAATTAACAGCGTGAGTTGTATCGCATAGGAATTATATTACTGTGAATATTTATGTGTAAAATATTTTGAATAGTAAACATGGCAGAATTCGTTCACTTCGCCTGAGTTTAATTTTTGGTTTAGGCTTTTGTGATTTGCATTTTCATATCATTAATTTGTATAGCTGCTTATCACCTTGAGTTTTTTTTTTTTTCAATGGATACAAGTTGCCTCAGCCCTTTGGTCCTTAAAAATAATCAACCATGGAAATATAGAATAATTTTCAGAATTTACCTGATGGTTAAAGACCAGGCTAAGCGACAGGCTAAATTGAGGCTCAGTCAACAGATTGATCTGGCCATAACAAGTGTAAATATAAACAAAACACCTAACCATATATTTGTAATATAATGCATAGTGTTCGTCTCCCAATGTTAGAATGTTTCTTTAATTTTTTTCATGATTAATTTATGATATTTTAAGTTTGTAACAGTGTTTGAATCCTGCATAATGCGCCTTGCAGGTTGTGTATTGCACTTTTATTTAATAAAATGTTAAACGTATGGGATATTTTTTCTTTCTGTTATTATTAAATCAAATATAAATATTTTGTGAATAAACTACAACAAAGTTTTCAAGTATTAATAAATATGTTTGCCGATGATTGATTAATTATTGAATATTTCGCCTCGGTAAGAAGTTGTTTCACTTTTAAGGAGCTATCGACATGGCAACGCTTGATCAAATGTATTTTATAGCCTATAGGCCTATATAAATAATTTGTATTATTATTATTCGTTATTCGACAATATCAACACAACGATGTGTTTCATTTCAGTAATTGAATAAGCATGTTATGTGTTATTGCTCTATGTGAACACATATTTTACCTACCTAATTGTTTTATTATAAACACTCTTACACTAATTTACTAGACTTTCGATACATTTTCGTTCATTGAGAAATGTCAATAAAAAGGCTATTGGATAATGGAAGCAGAAAGCGGTTTTTTGGTGGTCTTCAGCTGATCGCGTCACAGCTTCAATATGTCAGCTGATTCGCGCGATTAGATCACCATGTTCTTTGGAAATTGAAAATCACTCAACCGATTTGTTCTCAACAAACCAACAGATATTTTTAATTTATAAGGAGAGGTGATGCACAGTTGTACAATCAGAAAATATTTTGAGCTTTATTTTGAAAGTATTTTTGAAGGACAGCAGGTCCAGTGCTTCTCCACAGGTTATCAACCAAAATGAAACCTTTTGCTGCGAGGGAGCATTATCTATTATGTTAGCCTATACTTGTATCATTGTAGACAGACCTACAGTTAAACTAAATACATTTTTTCTTTACACATTTATTCGTTTTACTAATTTAATTATTTAGATTTTGATGCGCAACTCAGATTATAACAATAAGGGTCCATAAAGGGTTGCCAAAAGAACGAAATAGTTTAAAACTGTTATTAATCTGGAAAAAAAATGTAGCCACATGAGGAAGGACAGCTTTTGGCTGTTCAGCATTTTGCACGTTATCAAATTGACAAAGGCGACTAACTTAATCTGTCTCATGCACTTGGCAAGGATGTGTGGCTCAGTGCATGTTTGAAATAGAACATTTTAGGCTGAATAAATAACTGAAAAATTAATTCTACCATAAAAGAAAAAATATATATTTTAAAGAATATAGGCCCGATAAAAAATATATATATTACAAAGAAGCAAAATGCCTGATGATTTGGTGCATCACAGGATGAAAACTGTCACTGTTCTGTGATGAAAAGGCATTTTAACAACTTTTCAAATTAGATATCTTTGAGCAAATACGGTAAAAAGATCACTGCCATTCCCTAAACATAAAATATTTTTGTAATTTATACGCGTGACGCGTAAAGTTGGAAATCTGAGAACAAGCTTTAGATTTTCAAGATAGAGTGTCTAATCGAGAGCGTGCAGAATATTACCAATTTGCAAATGGAGAAAGTTTATATTAATAAAATAAAATTGAACAGTCTCTCTAAGCACGTTCAATTTTGCCTTGTTTTTTTCTTTCTGTTTTTTCCCCCCTCAGTTTTCCAATACTCAGCTTTTTCAATTTCAGTATTTTTATGCAATAAGTCCTTTTTCAATTTACAACAATTTCTCTTTTATTCTGTGGTTGCGTCTATCAAATGACTTTACCCAGAAGGGCTTTGACTTTCCAATAATAATAATAATAATAATAATAATAATTTAAAAAGAAAGAAAAAAAAAGAACAGAAATTGGAGAACTCTTTCATCACGAAAACTTCAATGTTTATCTTTCTTATTTTCTATATCCGTTCAACGGTTCGTCTTGTTTTACAAGAACATCGATGTTGTTTTCATTGCATTGCTTATTATTATCATATGCTCAAGATTTCAGCATGTCAAACTCTGATGAATCTATCCTTATTTTGCTACATGTGTAGGCCAGTGACCTGATGTCAATAAGGTATCAAATTACTGTTGAGCAAGAGCTTAATGAACTCTCATCTACAACAATTAATCTCTGATTGCTTCACATTAAAATACATTCATGAATATGCTCATTAGCACCCTTACTGTACAAAGCCATTTCAAATGAGGACATCATGAAATGAGCTAATACAAAAGAATAAACAATGCTGAATGGCGACTGAAAATTAGTGAAAGTAAATGATTTTGAACACACCAACATTTATTTACAATACCTAGTAAATGAACAATAATAGGTTAAATAAGGTTTGAATTATTTTTAATTTTGTATGAACTATTTTAAGATTGTGTGTGAATGTAGCAGTGGGGTTAAATTGACCCATGTTTTCTAAACCAACTCCTCTTCATTTATTGAAGCAATGATTAAGTGAACAATACTTCATTGTAGATGTTATAGACAAATTTCTAGATTCATTTGAACTCAAACACTTGCATGTAACGTTCATTTTTTACAGTGCATTTGAGCGAGATGAGGAGGCAGAGCTGGTGGACCAGGCATATATAGGAAAGACCTTGTTCTGCTGGCTTGCTCATTCCTCTGATCTGGGTAGAATTATGATCCATCACCGTGGTCCAGGTGTGGTGAACATGGCGTCTCTTCCTCAGGGGAGATATCTTAGCATCTGCTGAGTGCCTGCTGATGTAGTGCTGTGCTGCTTCAGGAACAGTGCTGGGGCTGCAGCTGGCCACATGATCCTGGGTCAGTGCTGCTCTCCCATCAGACACTTGTTGTAAGTGAGGTTAATTAGTTGAGAAATAGCAGTTGCCTCCCACAGCCCTTACCTGAGAAGACATCCATATTGGAAATGCACAACTGATCACCACATTTTTACTGCGGCATTAAGAAATAAAATTCAAATGCCTTTTCCTGAATTTAAATTGGGCTGCAAAATTGTCATTTGACTCTGAATGCATAATTAAAATGAGTTGAAATTCAAAGAAATTCATATAACTGCACATTTTACTTAGTTTTGAAAAAAAAAAAAACTTTATGGATTGAAAGTTTAAAAGTTTCTCTGACAGACAGACAGTCAGACAGAGATAGACAGACAGACAGACCAGAGATAGATAGACAGACAGACAGACAGACTGACAGACTGACAGACAGACAGACAGACCACATCTAGAATCTCAGTATTGATCGGGTGACTATATGTTTTAAACAGTTTACTGAACAGGTTGATCGCCTGATACGATGTCAGACAGACAGACAGACAGAGATAGACAGACAGACGATTCAGCGTGCTGAGAATTCCGGGCCGAGAACGGTTTGTAATTGTGCCGTGCCATACCAGGCTCCAGTGGAAGCACAACTGGAACCGTTCCTTACCATTCTAAGAACTGTTCGGCCCGACAGTGGAAAAGTGGCTAGACAGAGATAGACAGACAGACCAGAGATAGATAGACAGACAGAGATAGACAGACAGACAGACAGAGATAGACAGACCAGAGATATATAGACAGACAGACCAGAGATAGATAGACAGACAGACAGACAAACCAGAGAGAGACAGACAGATAGACAGACTAGGACAGACAGTTCATATTAGGAGAGGGACCAACAGCAGCTCTGGCTGCGAGATACGTGTGGAAGTGCCACAGCCTGAGAGACAGCAGGTGAATGTGTGTAATGTGTGTGTCTGACCTCAGTGTGTTTCCCTACCGTCCACCACAGTGACCCTCAGTACGTGTGTGTGTGTATATTTGTTTAAACACTGTGGTACCAAATGTTCTGACATGTTCTATTGTGTTACACTGTTAATTTAAGTTTAAGTTATGTTGTAATATTTGATAGCATTATAATATTTGATATTATTTTCTTCTATTATACAGATGTTTTTATTATTGTTTTATGTATGCTTTGGCAATATTGTATTATTTACAGTCATGCCAATAAAGCAATTTTGAATTTGAATTTGAATTTGACAGACAGACAGACCAGAGATAGATAGATAGATAGGCAGACAGACAGACAGATAGACAAACCAGAGGCAGACGGACAGACAGACCAGAGATAGATAGATAGATAGATAGACAGACAGACAGACAGACCAGAGATAGATAGATAGACAGACAGACCAGAGACAGACAGACAGACCAGAGATAGATAGACAGACAGACAGACAGACAGACAAACCAGAGACAGACAGACAGACAGACCAGAGATAGATAGATATATAGACAGACAGACAGACAGATAGACAAACCAGAGACAGATAGACAGACAGACAGACAGACCAGAGATAGATAGACAGACAGACAGACAGACAGACAGACCAGAGACAGACAGACAGACCAGAGATAGATAGACAGACAGACAGACAGACAGACCAGAGACAGACAGACAGACAGACAGACAGGCAGCGAGAGTTCCATGAGAGATGGTCACAATTGAGTTGAGCTCCAGATAAATTGCTAGAAAAATGAGAAAATTTTGCCAATAAACTAGAGAAAACAGAAGATTCAACATAAAACAACATCTACAACATCTAGACAAAGCTTTTTTTTTTTTTTTTTTTACTGTCCCCTGAATCTGAGGAAAATTCAAGAGGAGATAATCACAGGACAACCCTCTGCAGAAAGGATATTCATGTTTGAAAGGATAAAGGATAACTTCAAGCAACAAACAACAAACAGACAGACCAGAGATAGATAGATAGATAGATAGATAGATAGATAGATAGATAGATAGATAGATAGATAGATAGATAGATAGATAGATAGATAGATAGATAGATAGAGGGATAGATAGACAGGCCAGAGATAGATAAACAGATAAACAGACAGACAGACAGACAGACCGACCAGAGTTAGACAGACAGACAGACCAGAGATAGATAGATAGATAGATAGACAGACCAGAGACAGATAGACAGATAGACAGATAGACAGATAGACAGATAGACAGATAGACAGATAGACAGATAGACAGATAGACAGACAGACAGACCAGAGATAGATAGATAGACAGACAGACAGACAGACCAGAGATAGATAGATAGATAGACAGACAGACCAGAGACAGATAGACAGACAGACAGACCAGAGATAGATAGATAGATAGATAGATAGATAGATAGACAGACAGACCAGAGACAGATAGACAGACAGACAGACCAGAGATAGACAGACAGACAGACCAGAGTTAGACAGACAGACAGACCAGAGATAGATAGATAGACAGACAGACAGACAGACAGACCAGAGATAGATAGATAGACAGACAGACAGACCGACCAGAGACAGATAGACAGACAGACAGACAGACAGACAGACCAGAGATAGACAGACAGACAGACAGACCAGAGTTAGACAGACAGACAGACAGACCAGAGATAGATAGACAGACAGACCAGAGATAGACAGACAGACAGACCGACCAGAGTTAGACAGACAGACAGACAGACAGACAGACCAGAGATAGATAGACAGACAGACAGACAGACAGGCAGACAGACCAGAGATAGATAGACAGGCAAGCAGAGATAGATAAACGGACAGACAGATAGACCGGAGATAGATAGATAGATAGTAAATTTCAGATTATATATTTTAATGAATTTTTAGTAGTGGAGAAGCTCTGTCACGTCTTCAGCAATAGTGACATTGAACAGGAGAGAGAGGGAGGATTATGGGTAAATTTCAGTTCCCGTCATTCCTTTTCATACCTGAGGGGTGTGGCTTTTAAATTCAAATTCTGGCTCATTAATTGAAAGGGAGCCATTTCTTATTTTCAATTCTGAATATTGCATAACTCTGGTCTGTTCTAAATTAATTCATCTCATCTGTACTTCATGAGTTCCCATACTCAGTGTTTTTCTCCACACATATCTTCATCCATGGCACTTGGACATGTAGTGATGTGACTAATTTGCTGATAACTGTGTGTTTTGGATAAAGAAGCCCATTGATGTGCTCTCAGTTGATCATGTACTACAAGAGATTACATACAAGACTGTGTCACAAGAGGCTGCAGCCGTGGAGAATGAATGCTGGCTTACAAGCGCCTGAGGCCTTATCTCTTTCTCAACCATTTGGAGAGTCCTGATAAAGAGCACCTTGGGATCCCCTATTATGAAAACCCTGGGTGCTTGTCACAATGAGCTTCCTGAGATATTTTCAATGCATGAAGAATTTGATTTTTTTGGTCTTTTTTTGGCCTTTTAATTCCCTTAATGATTACATAGTGTCCATAATAATACACTTTATTCTTCTCTCATGTTATATTAAAGATAATTACCACATTTTTTATTTTAAATAAGCAAATTACCCAGCTAACAGGGAAAGTTCTCAGAATGTTATAGCTAACGTTGTGACAAGGTTCTGAACAAATGTTCTTCCAATAATGTTAATAAAACATTATATGATGTTTTCAAAAAGTCAGCACAAAAACATTACTTATGGAATGCTTTTATCCTGAAACGTTTAGTTGGAATTTTGCCTAACAATTTTTAAATGTTACTTGAGAACAATTGTGTTTGCAAAATGATAACATGGAAAGTTCCCTTAACTTTAGCATTACCAAGAAAAAATTTTTTAGAACATTTTGAACATTCAGAAATAACTTAACAGAAACCTTAGCAACACGTTCTTAGAACATTTTATTTGTTAGCTGGGTACCTGCTTGGTTAATTATTGCTATTTTTAAGTAATCCTAGAGGTGCAGGTGACTGTGGAGGTTTGGGTTTGAGGTTGATGTGTGGTCTCTTGAGTATATTTGTATTGTTCTCCAGGAGCTGAGGTTTCGGGGGGCATCCTGGGTGGTATGAAAACACTCTAGTGTTTATAATCTCCTGTAATCTTGTCTAATGATGTTCTCATAATCTGTCAAAGCCTTTAGTTGCAGTGGCTTACAAACAAATCTGGATTCACAATCAGATGGTGGTAAACAACCGAAGATAAGCACATTTAAACTAATCTGATGGAAGGACTCGTACACTCTGGAAAAATGGAACCGGTTTTGTTTCAAGCAGTAAGCAGTTTTTACAGCTATGACACAGAAGAACCATTTTTGGTTCCTCAAAGAACTTGTGATTAGGTCTTAAAAGAACCTTTTTGTTGTTGTTGTTTGTTTGTTTGTTTGTGTATTAGTGGGTGAACTATCCCTTCTTCTGGTTCTTCATGGAACCAGATGCCAATAAAGAACCTTTATTTTATTTTAAACTTGGTAAGATTTTTTAAATGTTTTTGAAAGAAGGCTCACCAAGGCTGCATTTCTTTGATCAAAATACTGTATAAACTGTAATATTGTGAAATATTATTACATATAAAATAACTGCTTTCTATATATTTTAAATGTCATTTATTCCTGTGATGGCAAAGCTTTACATTTTCAGCAGTCAAATGATCCTTCAGAAATCATTTTAATGCTGATTTGGTGCTCAAGAAACATTTCTTATTATTCTCATAGTCAAAAAAAGCTGCTTATTTTTTGCGCTTTTATTCAAAAACCATAAAGCAAGCTGTTGGCATTTTGTTTAATGCTTACGGTGGTGTGGGTCTAAGGGAGAATAATGACAAAATGAGCACCTCCAAGAGACGGCTCAGGCCATGAATAAACTGCCCTCATCGGCCAAGTCCTGAGTCCTGCATTTTATTAGTACTAGCCATGCTAAAATAACCTGCTAACACGTAGCATAGTGCAGCAATAATAACCTCCTCAATCATATTTTAAAAGTCACGTCAAGCCAGGCCTGTATAATTCATCTCTATGCAAATACATCAATGTCAGCCCATTAGTGTATTGCTAAAGAGGTTTTTTTTATTATTAAAATGTATTCTTGCCTTGTCCTTTTTCCTTTTTTTTTGTCTTCTTTTTTATTCACTCCAATAAAACATGAGCCCTATTGGCCAAGAATTATAGCAACTATTAGAGTAACATATGGACAGCATGCACTCTGAAAATAAAAACCAACAGATAAAGTAGCAGGGTCATGGTAGGGTACAAACACTTAGGAAAATGGCAGCGGAGTAATAGATTTCTCCCTGGCTGGCTGAGGAGACCCAGCATGCCACTGAAATCAAAGCCTTATTATACATGCATTTAGGGCTGTATTGTGTGGCAAGATGCATAGCCCTCCCTCGCTGGGAGAAAAGTTATGGCCGACACAAAGAGGACCAGTGCGATGAATTAAAAAGACAATAAAAAGGTGATAAAGTGCACCCTGAATGTATTATATCTTTTAATGAAATTAAAGTAGTGGACAAGCTCTGTCACGTCTCGTATCATTCAGCTATACTGACATTGAGCAGGAGAGAGAGGGAGGATTATGGGTAGAGCAGGAATCAGCTGATAGTGTACTTCCTGCTATTGGAGGACACAGAGTTGAAGGCAGGTGTCATCCAGCTCTAAAGTGAGTATGGGGAGAAATAGTAAGATTACTTAGGTGATTATATTTTCTATTATATATATATATTAGTTTGACTGTAAATATATATATACACACACACATATATATGTTTATTATGTATATATAAATACACACACATGCATGTATATATTGCATTTATATATATATTGC
>RJVU01035392.1:6500111-6516132 GCA_003731715.1 Anabarilius grahami
ATATAATATAATATAATATAATATAACATAAAAATTTTAACTAAACTATCTTCATTAAATTGAAATGAAAACTGAAAGTTTACATGTGGCCAGTAGGCACACCCCAAAATGAAAATAAAAGGCATAAACAAATTCACAAGCCAGCAGATCAATCTTGTCAAGTATGTTCTGGAATGTGCATTTACTTTATTTTCTTGGAAACAGGCAAATTGGCTTTTATTTGTTTAACCTCTTTTATGGCAGTCTAGTTTATGGCTCTCAACTTAATTCCAGAGGCTGATATAAGAGTGAGGAGAGCAATGCTGATGTACTGGGTAGATCTGGAGATTGAAGATCAGTAATGAGGTAACCATTAGCTAAAACATAGTGAAGAATTTTAAATTGTAAACAAATGAACAGACTAGGTAAGCAGGGGTAAATGAAGCCAGCACTAAAAACAGATTTGACAGAATATTCTGTAAACTCTTGTGAAGCAGGCAGGATCTCAGGATACTTGTATTCACCTCATGCAGCAATGCGGAAGTAAGCTATTTTCTGTAATTGTGTGGGCACTTCCGATTCATTTGCCGCTATAGGTAAATAACGTCCCGACCCAGTGTGTTTATGATTATGATAATAAATTAAAATAATATGATAACAAGAGTTTGCTATATTAAGCAGCATAACATCTAAAATAAATGGAAGCAGATGAGACCAATCCAATCCCTTTTTTCTTGTAACAATCAACAATCCACTGAAACTGTGGATTATTTTACATATTGATATTTTAACAGCATGATACAGCACTCATTTTCAGCAGGTTCATGCACAATTACTGAATCAGGACATCAAATCCTTCCTAGTGGTAATTATCTGACAGAATCCTTTCAGCACCCAATAAGAGACAAGGAACACACTTAAGGGCATGCAGAAATGTAAAACCACTGTGAAAAAGACAATCAATCTCTGCTTCCACCCACATACATCCAGGCAGGCTCAATATATTTGACCCTGAAAGTGATAAAGTGTTTTAATAATTCAGTTTTCCTGAATGATCTGTTCTGAACAATATGTGCAGTGTTGTATAGTTCCTCACCTTCAACAATGCAACAGGCTAGTTGTCTTGTTGTATGTATGTTTCTTGAAGAGGTCACTCACTGCCACATTATAATAGCTCAGTAAAATCTGGTGACCTCAAAGTCTCACCAATTTACAGCCAATGAGTTAAAGTGTGTCCAATCTAATTCTTGGTGTTTATAGAATGGAAAGTGCAGCCCTGCTCTTAAAGTGAATTGAAGTCTTTCTTCTCTGTACGCTGCTCACCTGAATAAAATGATACGGCCTTTCAGACTGATGATGACAGCTTGGATAGGTGGACACAGGTGGGTAATATTATTAATATTATTTATATATGAATTAATTTACAAATTAAATGTTATAATTAAATTACTATTTACATGTAATTATGCAAAAGATTGTAAATGCAAAAATGTAATCAAATCCAATGTAACAACAATGTGTTTATTCATTTTTAGAGAATATCACAAACTGAACTACAAAATTAAATTATAAAAAAAAATCAAATTAAACTGAAAACCCCACACCTCACAGTCCTAAAAAGCAACAATCCAGCTGTATAAATGGGAAAAACTGTATATGAAATGTAAACAGTGCCAGTCAGCATGGGTTAAACTGCTGTTAGGCAAATAAATGACTTGACGTAATTGCATAAGGAGGTCTTTTTTCTCGACCTAAGTTCACACTTCACCTCATTAGCAACTCAGCTGAATGATGTGAGCAGCCCATTTCAGTAATGAAGCATTAAAAAGGGACTTTCAATGATTTTTGGTCAAGCCGCCCAGCGAAAGTTACTGCTAAAGTATGTTATAGTGCTCAAATGAAACCATCATGAAAAATCAATACGGACAATGGCTAAGAAAGGTGTCAGCATTTATTAATATGGATCTTTCTGACATAAGCATCAGATATTTCTGATGCAGGATCCATTCCTTCATTATAATACCCCTTTTCAATAAATATAAATCATTTAAAGTGCAATCGAATGCGTCACAGTTGGTTTTAAGTTTAATTCTGCAGACTGTATTCAACATTTTAACTTTGATAAACCTTTTATCTGTGCCCTTTTATTGCATATTATCCGCATATTTTTAATCTGAAACCTCTGTCTAATGTAATTGGATCCATTTTCAAGTTAAAACCCTGGTGCCATGTCAATTGTCTTTTTCTATTCACACACAGCCACTGGCAGACATTCACACAAAATAATTTGTTTCACCACCAGTAATTTTGTTTTGATTATTTTCTAGTTGGCTGTGATAATGTTTGGCATTCTGATATTTAAATGGGTATGTAATTGTTCCAGCCGTCGCATTTTGGGTCCACCCTACCATCAAATCTCACTTTTCTCGTTATTTTTTTTTTTTTATAAATCGGGCGAGCAAACAATCTAATCTCTTATCCGAATGAGAACCTTTTCCACGGTTTGATCACAACCACTCACACACAAAGAAGAAAGAAACACTTCTGTCTCAATTTATTTATTTATTCCCTCCTAAAGTGAGCCGTGTTGTTAAAAAATGGTTTTATATTAATTTCATGGATTATTTGCTCATTAGGCATTAATCATAGTGCCCCATCTGGATGGGACTGCCGTGACTACAGGAGAAACAGCTATTCTGATCTCAATTAGATTATGCCTCTCTTCTTAGCCTGCCCATAAATCATTCCCCCAAAGTGAAATTAACAGTTACTCGAGCGCATTAATAATCTGCGTCAGGCATAGGAGAAATTCAGCAACTGGAACCACCCGTCCCAGCCAATGGTGAAAACATCATTTTGTTTATGAAATATAAACATTCCACGGTGGGGTTCCTCCACAAATTCCTCCCCCTTTCCATTCGTGACAGGGAAAAATGATGGTGTGCCGTGTGCCAGATGAGCAGTCACCCGGACACAGTGTGTATAGCCACACAGCTTGATCGTACTCCAGATGGGCTTGTGGTGCTTTTCTACTACGCTGGCTTTACTGCAAACATATACTCTGCATATAATCTTAGATTGCTTTTTGATACGATAGGAGATGAAGATGCATTTGAGGTTTTACGGGGATGATTCATTTGAGACCTTTTTTGTTTGAATTCTGTTGCTTTTCCCCCCTTCAGCATATTAAATACAAAGAATATAAAATGCAGTTTTTATTGGCAAACTTTTTATGATTATTGCAGTCAGGGTGTCATTATCATTAGGGTCAGTGAATAACATCTTAGCCATATATGGATCCATTAAAGGAATCCCAAATGTGCAGAATATTGACACAGCTAAATGGATGGGGTTCACTTCTTTCGGTCCCCTTGCGGCATGAAACGCGTGTGACGGGGGGACTGGAAGATGTCCTACAAATTTCAGCCTGCTCTGATGCTGTAAGCCATGGCCGGGCAGGACTCTTATTGCACCTCAGAAGGCAGATATTGAGATATGGAGAGCAATCGTGATGATTACATGAGTGAAAGCGTAGGGAATGAGTGATATATGAAGACCACTTAAAGCTTTTGTGTCTTGTACATTGCATCTTTGAGAGATTAGAAGTGTGACATTAAAATGGAAATCACTTCACTCGGGCATGACAAGGGACACTACGTGACCCCCAATGTCCCAGTGAGACTGGCGGATGACCGAATGATCCTTCTGGGAGGGAGGTAGTCATGAAGCGCTCCACAGGGAGAGGGGAAATAGGGCGGTGCAGAGGAGAATGATTTTCTTCAGGGGGAGTAAACAAATCAGTCATCCTTCTGGGCAGTTCTATGAAATGGGTGCCTTTTCCATTTTGAGTTATTTTATTATTATTATTATTATTTTAAAATATAAAGTAGCCTAATATAAATATATGCTTTCAGAAAATTAACAGGGTTGAAAGCATTAGGTTTAATTTGACTTTTAAATTAAATTTAACTTTTGAGGTTAATAATGTATTAGTTAATGTTCAAATCAGCATAAACAAAGATAAAAAAATGCTTTAGAAGTATTTCCCAATGTTAGTTCATGTTGACTAATGTAAAGAAATAGAAGGTAACACTTCATTTTAAGGTGGCATAGTTACAAGATAAATTTACTTACAATAGTAACAGAAAATTATGCATAATCACAAGTAATTAAACCTAAACCAAAGCCTAAGCTTAACCTTAACCCTAAGTACATGTAGTTAATCAATATTACTATTATATATTACTAGTTACAATAATATTATTCATTTATATATATGTGTCATCTGCAATTTTCAATAAAATGTGTGTTTTTATCCTTGTCCTATGTTTAGGTTCAGTCATTTCACTTTAATGGCAATCATTAAGTCCTTTTCATTGCCATTAAAGTGAAATAACTGAACATAAACAGCACTTGGTTGGATCAACAAGAATGAATTATGTTACATTCACAGTATACCTCAAATGAAACTGGTGTGATTTCATTAAATTACATTGAGTTTTACTAGTTTAAGTTCAAATAAATCAGTTTGGAAAACTGTGTGGAAATAGGTCACATAATTTTATTAAGTTAGACCAACAAGCTATATATATATATATATATTTATTTTGATGTGTTCAGAAATATGTAAGTATTCCGTTTTATAGAATATGACTTAATCTCATGTTCTTAAAGACATTAAGTAGAAATGATACCCTTAGTTCAATTCCACCTTTAAATGTTCATGGTGACAGCCTTCAAAAACACATATTTTCTACATTTCAGATCAAACACTAGAGAAAAAAGCTCCCAGAACAGCTTGATCTACTCATGTTCATCTAGCTTCATTTGAAAAACATTAATTTTTACCCAGCTGCAAATGAGAATAAGTCCCTTTTGACACTCAGCCCGTTTCTCCATCCCACAGCCTCGTCTTGTTACACTGTTCAGGGAGCTAAACTGTGCCCTACACTAATCTCAGTTTGAAGAATGAATGATGAGCAAGTTGATTGTCAGAAGTATATCAGTTGTAATGGCAGCTGTGAAAGAGAGAGATGTAGAGCATATATACAGAGAGGAGGTAGGACAGATAAAGAAATAGATCTGGGGGCCAAAGAATTCCCTGAACTGCTCCGAAACCACCTCTCACATCTGTCAGAATGAGCATCACAAAGCGGCACGCCTGGTTCCTCTCATCAACCACCCGACACCACTATCTATAATTAATTACATCATTTACATTATACTATTGACTAAATAAATACATAAATCACAGGGCCTCGAGTCAATAGATGCAGACATATTTAATCATGTTCTAAATAATGATCACTGTTCCCATAATGCAATAATTATTTTCAGCAGCTGACTGGAATTAATCTTGTGTCACTATGCCATTGGAGACATTGAGAGAGAAAGTGAGAAAGAGAGAGGCCTCGCAAGAAGATAAATACAGCCTCATTTGGGAGGCTGCTGTGTGAATGACAGCAATAGAGAAAGTGGCATGTGAAAATCCCAGCTTGTCTCTTTATGTGGAGTGACAGGTGAAAAGCGGCTGTCTAAAAATGCACTGGATATTCGCTGTTTTGTTTATCAGCTGCCGAGCGGCGAATGAAAGAGGAGTAACATGTATTGCCTGTCCCTCCACCTTTTCATCTGCTGTTTAAATGGGCCAGGGGATTGGAGAGTGAAGTTTATTCCACCCATTCTCCCTGACAGTGGAACCATTTATAGCAGAGCATGAAGAAGACAGCGTTCTGTCACTGGAGACACTCCTTCAAATCAGGTCTGGAGATGGCTGCCTGTTTAGGTCACATTTAGCAATCTTGCTACTCCTTAAAGGGCTGCACTAGTCTGTTGCCTCTTTATTTTAAAAGATTTTGCATTGGCAAGCCATATAACAGAGGATATTGTTAAAGTGCAGTGGTTCTCAACTAGTTTTGCATCGGGAAACAGATTTTATGTTGGACGTCGACTGGCGACCCAACAATGTTAGTTTACATAATGTCTATATTGTACAAGTAAAAAACTAAATAAAAATATAGCTGCGAGCAGCAATTATCGGGGTTCAAGCGATTTAAGGTCTTTAAGCACATGCGTAAAAAGGTATAATGTTTTAATTAGCAGCCTGTAACCATCTCGATCATAGATAGAAAAGACCATTTACAGCCAATACAGGCAATTTACCATAGGAAATATATGGTTTACACAGCTTTTTAACCATTATTGAGGCGGAGCCAAAAACCTAGGACTATTTTGCCAAAGTTGGTTTTTGAAATAATCTCCAATATTTAAAGAACAATTCGAAGGACAGTGGCGGTCCTAGAGGCAAAGTTGCTCAGAATGAGGAATTCTACCACACGGTATGAATGTTGTGGGCGTACGCGAAAAATCGTGTGATATTATCCTTGGCGCATGGGAAAAACGCGAAGGTTCCCCTTGGTGGCCGATTTCTTTCGAATTTCACACGGGCCTCTAGGGCCGTGAATCAAACAGGCCCAGCGAGTTTAGTTCCGATCGGCCTCCATTAACCTTGTCTGATAGCTGCTCAAATTCATTGGACGCCGCCGGCCGTGTTTTCCGAGATACACGAATGTCCTCAAAAGCAGTTTTAGCACCTTGGATAAAGACACTGCATGCCAATTTTCAAGTCAATCAGACTTCAGGTTGCATAGTTATAGCCATTTAAAAAAAAAAATCATGTTATAGCTGCACCAAGTGGCCAGTCACCATGTCCGTTTTCACGTAACCACAGAATGAGCTCTTACATAGGTGCGCTGTGTTTGGTGAAAATATCTCATTCCGTTCACAATTTATAGCCATTTTACTAAAAGTGGCTCCACCCACTTCAAACGTTTTGGCGGCCCTTAGAGACCGTGAATTGAAATTTCAACTTTTTTGGGATAATTATTGACAATCGGACTCCAGAGAATCTTGCTGAACTTGTTTGGTTCCGATTGGGCCAAAAACCTAGGACTAGTTCGCAAAATTAGTTTTTTAAAGAATTCAAAATACCTAAAATATTTTCCATACATTTTGTCCATGTTGAGCCAAGGATTCCAGCGATATAAGACACTTGAGCCTACGCCTAACGGTTCAGGAGTTATGAGCCATTTCGTACTTTTGACAGCTGTAGCGCCCCCGTCAGGCCGATTGAGGCGAGCCTTAGTGACTTTGTAGATGGTGTGAGTACTACTAGCCCTCAAAGTTTCAAGTCTCTATGACTTACGGTTTGGTCTGCCTGATCACTTTTAGGGAAGAATGCTGATCCTTGGAAATTTTAACAATTACAATAGTGTTTCAGTGCTATGCACTTGAACCCCTAAAAAATGTCATTAAAATATAAAATTAACATTTATAAATGTTACAATGGGTTGCATAAGCATATGCAAAAGTATTAACATTAATTCCAGAAAAAAAATTCCAGAATAAGCAATGTATTCCATGAATAAAGGATTCTTTGATGAATAGAAAAAATAAAATAAGTTTTGATATTTGAAATAGAAATCAATTTTGTAACATCAAAAATGTCTATACTGTCACCTTTTTATTATATACACACACACATATATAAAGATAAAGCCTAATAAATAACTAACAATAATTTAAGCTCCTGGGAATATCTTTCCCAAACAATCAGTTGGTCAGGTAGTGCTCCTCTGGCCTAAAATTCATTAGGGTCAAAGGTTAATGACTTTGTGTTGACCACCAAACCTGTTCTTTGATAAAGCGGTCACAGGGTTTTTCCACCTTTATAAAGACATCCAATGTAGCAACAGGATGTAAGGAATGTGGTGTTGCACAAGGCTTTGTCAGACAGCAAGCACCCAAGTTGGATGGTGAGAACCACCAATATTTATTCATGATAAAGAGACAGCGCTGGTGTGTTGGCACAGGCTACTTCATTTACATGCTGTTATAGACTGTTTGCCCCTGCCTGGGCACTCTGTCCATCACCAAATAGATGAACTTGTCTCTTTTGTTCCATCCCCCTGTCATCCTGCCTTCATTCAATGGCAAAGCTTTAAACTTTATGTGCTACCTTTATTTAATTTTTATTTAATGATTTATTAAATAAACTCAGTTTGCTTTACTTTTATTTATAGATAATCTACAATGTTCATAAGACAAAAATATGACTTTACTGTATTTATTATACATTTTATAAATATAACATATTTATAAACACACACACACACACACACACAGAGATTTAATTGCAGAAGTTTAATGAGGTTAATAACAAACTTTATTTTGATTGTGTCAAGACCAGATTTTCCCTCTTTCCAAGGTCCTCGTGAGTTATGTGGGAACTGGCCATCAGTCTCAACTTGGGTAATATATGTGTGATGTGTGTGTTTGCCTGTGTGTGTATATGTTAGCGAGAGGGTGATGTGTGTATGTGGTGGCCTGAGAGTCTAATATCCAGCACTCAATCACCGGTGTTAAGAGGGAGGAGGGCAGAAGATAAGGCCAGCAAAGACTCATACCTCTGCACTCCCAAACGTATCGACCAGGAGATTCTTAAACGACAGCAAATGCAGTGCTTCTCACAGAAAGACGCTCGGTATCAGCTTCTCATCCACAACACTCAGCGCATGAAAAATCATCCAACAGCAAACACTGCGTTAAAGCTAAACTAAAGCTGACTCAAAGCATTCAGACCCTTTTAAGAACATCAAATTTCTTCCTCATGCTTTAGTTATTTCAGTAGGCCCTTTCAATATTCATTAGAGGGATAGAAGAGTTATTTTTTCGTCCAATGGTTAAAAACAACCTGACAAGACACTGTACATTTTTATTTTTTTGTCAGGTAACCTAAAAATGTGTATTTAATGTGGTAACATCTAAATTAACTGGTTTTATTTAAGTTATCTAACATGACTGAATCAACTTGACTACATTAGATTAGGTTAGGTAGAAATGACAACTGTACGGTTTCAATTTTTATGTTTTTCACTTAACATTAGAAACTACATTGAATAAATATTAGTAAAGATTAAATATAAGCCTACCCAATTTTGCAATTTTGCAATACTTTAATATGCACATGGTTGATGAAGTACATTTTACTTACACATCAAACACGTGGTTTGCGCTTTCTGTTTAAATTTATTGCCATTTAAACATGACAAAAAGGCCGTGGAGGTGGTCATTACAATAATCCATCATGTCTGCAACTGCTGCTATCCAGCCTTGTGCTAAATTCAATCTAGGAAGGGTCAACGCATCTTTTTTTTTTTCTTTTCCACATGGCTGAGAGCTGGCTTTTCTAAACTGTCATCAGTTTACCTTTGTCAACAAAAGGGCATCGGAGGCAAATTAAAAGCAGAGAGTTGAGCCAACAACCTGGATTAAACATTAGCTGCTCTGAAAAGCTTTGATTTCAGACTTACTTAGATGAAATTTAAAGCGACGTTCTAAGATCACACTGAAAATCTGATATTCACAATCTGACTTAAACCTGAAAAAAAAACAAAAAACATTTTAAACAAAGAAATATTATGTAAAATTCTTAAGAAATATAATAAGAAATATTTAATTAAATAAATAAATTTTCTCATTATATTCTTATTCTTAATCCAAAAACTTTTTGGCTTGCAACGCCACCATACCCTAAGTTGATTCTTAAAGGGTTAGTTCACCAAAAACTGAAAATTCTGTCATTAATTACTCACCCTCATGTCGTTTCACACCCATAAGACCTTCGTTCATCTTCTGATCACAAATTAAGATATTTTTGATGAAATCCGATGGCTCAGTGAGGCCTGCATTTGACAGCAAGATAATTAACACTTTCAATGCCCAGAAAGGTACTAAAGACATATTTAAAACATTTCATGTGACTACGGTGGTTCAACCTTAATGTTATGAAGTGACGAGAATACTTTTTGTGCACCAAAAAAACAAAATAACGACTTTATTCAACAATATCTAGTGATGTTGTGCGATTTCAAAACACTGCTTCATGAAGCTTCGAAGCTTCATCAAACTGCCAAAGTCATGTGATTTCAGTAAAAGAGGCTTCGTTACGTCATAAGTGTTTTGAAACATTTCGAAATTTCAATGGTTCATGTGACTTTGGCAGTTTGATACACGCTCCGAACCACTGATTCGAAACAAAAGATTCGTAAAGCTTTGAAGCTTCATGAAGCAGTGTTTTAAAATCACCCATCACTAGAGATTATTGAATAAAGTTACGTCGTTTTTTTGGCACACAAAAATTATTCTCGTCACTTCATAACATTAAGGTTGAACCACTGTAGTCACATGAACTGTTTTAAATATGTCTTTAGTAGCTTTCTGGGCATTTGAAAGTGTTAATTATCTTGCTGTCAATGGAGGCCTCACTGAGCAATCGGATTTTATCAAAAATATCTTAATTTGTGTTCAGAAGATGAGTGAAGGTCTTGCCGGTTTAGAACGACATGAGGGTGAGTAATTAATGACAGAATTTTCATTTTTGGGTGAACTAACCCTTTAGTTCGGCTTATTTTACAAACAGTATGGCTGAAATCCTTCAGCTCACATGATGATTTATGCACATTCATCAGTTGAATCACATCCAAATCTTTCCGGAGCTGATGTTGATATGGATTACGCATTCTGCTGTAGTGATTTCTGCTTGCTTCAAATGTCCCCAAAGCCTAATCAACCCACAAAAGGAGTAAATCAGTAGATCTCAACCCTTTGCCTCATTGATTACCCTCCTTGTGGAGCCCACTAGTCCTCCGTTCTGCTGTCAATGTAGATCCTCAGGGCACGAGAGAAGCCGGCCCATGAACAGGCTTTTATTTTGTATGTTTGTACTGAACAAGTATTGATCTTTGAGCAATGGCTTGACACAAGCAGGCTGTGCTTTAGAGTCGATTTCAAGCATAACCATGCTATATCAAATCCTGCTCTAGCCTCTCTGTATACAGACTTTCTCTCTCTCTTTCTCTCAAAATGACATGATTTTTCTTTGTTACCTCAGGTTTCATTCAAGCTGAATTGACTTTTTGCTTTGTTCTGGTTTTGCCATGGTCGACTTGCCTGAGGAGAAAAACAGACAAATGACTTTTCAGATTCTACTGAGCTCAATGCTGAACTACATTAGACAGTGATGGTTTCTTTTCTGGTTTTGCTTCACGACCCATATTTTACATTGGACATCAAGTAGCAACTTAAGACAGTAGCAAAATTGTCATAAAAATGTACAGTCACATAAATGTACTCAAAATCAGATATTTCTTTCAGTTACCATGAACCGCATTGGCCCAACAAAGTGCAACATTATTATATGGTAAGAAGCATTTAATTTTGTGCATTCAGCATTATTAACCACTGCTGTGATCTGCATACTCATAGTTCATTCTTAACATATTCATGTCCATTTATATCTTGCAAAACTCTATATTTTCTGTTTTGTATTTTACTATATTATATTTTATAATGCAATTTGTAATTACTTAACTTGCATTTTGTGTTTCTTTTCTGTCACTGATTTTTATGTGTTGATGCTTAAGCCCAACATATACTTCGTTTTTTTACGCGTACGCTAGTGTGCACACAGCATTGGAAAGTATACTTCATTTGACTCATACGCATAGGTGTTCGACGCATGCGCAGTTTTGAGCAATCTCTCGAGTTACTACCCATGTAAAAATCTTTGTATTCTTTCATGCTAGAGTTGTACAATTGAGGGTACTGTCTAACCTCTTTGCACAATCCCTCGTCTATGTAGGCTTCCATTGTAGGCGTTGTGGTCTGCTCTGTTTTTATGAAGTTTTTCTTTGACTACCTTGTGAATCGAAGCCCCCAGGGCATAGTTGCCACCTTGTGGATAAACTAATTACTGCAAAAAAAATTCAATGCGCATGTGCGACCTGCTAGTACAAGTACTGGTAGTTACAAAAATCCGGCAGTGCACATACAGAACGCGCGTACTTTTCTGATGATGAAATTCGCGTCAATGCGGCACTGTACGCTTACTCTCACGTACGCATAAAAAGTGAACTAAACTTTGGGCTTGAGAATTAAAACGTATCAACAAAAAAATTATCGAAAATTAATTAAAAGTGTTTGCACTCTAAATTCTTACCTTATCAAAGAAACAGATGCCTGAAAACATAGCCTACTGCATTATATTCAAAAATGCATTACATTGTGATACTGATAAATATCCATTGGATGGGCAGCAGTGGGATCATCCATTGTCCATTGAACATCAGATGCTTACAACCAGATGCAAAGGTGCTGTGAGTAAACTCAATTTAATGTGCGCTCCAGTATTTGAAATACATAAATATGTCAAGTAAAGGGCCCTTAATAGACCTGTTTGGACCAGTGATTGCAGCAGTATTGTTTCCTACTGATTAGGACGAAAACATACCCCAAGGACCTCCCATCCCACTGCCATTTAATCAGCATTAGCTTCCTTTTACTTGCTGTTTAATCTGCTTTCAGTCCAGGTACTTTGAATAAATCAATAGGAATACATGATTGTCTAATGATTTTCGGAGACCATCCCTTCGACCACTGCTGCATGATTTAGAATGACTAATTCCACTTTTTAACATTGATCCTGGCCCATAGAGGACATGCATCCTTGCTGAAGAGAATCCTAGAGGGGGTGGGGAGGAACAAGACATAAATAAAGGAATAATTGTATGGGTAATCCAAAAGCTTAAAAACCAAGATTTTTGTATCAATATATATTTTGTTTTTATTTATCATTATCTTATTTAAACCATTTACAATTCCAAAGACCTGCCTTTAGCTGCAGTGCTTAAATGCTTTCCGCACTGGAAACATCAGCTGAAGATTTCACTTAAGTGTGTCCAATCCCAAGCCTCTGCCTGTTAAAGCAAACAAAAGTGTGTCTCTTGTTGATGGACACCATAATCAGAGGGGAAGCTGATTAATTACAGAGTCGGCCACAGGGGCTTCACTTCCTATAGAGGCCTCATTAGCTTTCTGCTGCCCTTTTAGACCAGCCAGGGTATAAAATCATTTCACTTAATGAATGTGATAAGATCTGCTCATTGCATTTTCAGAATAAAATTGTTTGTCTTGTTGATGCTGAATAATATGATAGGCCTCCTAATGTTAGGGAACCTACTTTGAAACTGTAACTAGCAAAGTTAACAAAAAGTAGGCTAACTGATATGGAATCTAAGGTGCAATATTTTTTCCATTTTAAAAATTCTGATTATATATTTTATAATTTAATCAGAATGTATATATATATATATAGAGACCTATATATACACATCAGAGCTGAAAACATGCATTTAAAAAAATCTGGGTACAATTGGTGAATTTTTTTTTTTATCGGTTCCTTTAAATGAACCATCCGAACGAACTGATTCAATAGAATTATGCTGCCTTCACGTGCTATCGGAAATTTGGTAATTCCCACTTCTGAAGTCGTGATTACTAGCGCATCGCATTCAAGTTTCGAAATGGGAGGGCGTTCATGTGCAATTTTCTCCTTGGAAACTCGCAATTTACGATAATTCCGAGAGCACGTGAAGGCCATCGATACATTTTGAAGAGAGTGGACTGTTTGGAAATGCGAAAAACAGTGTCATTTTGTTAGGCTACTTGTTGAAAAAACCCCCCAGCTCTTTAACAGAAAAGCTACACTGTTTTGTAGTTAAGTTAGTAGCCTCATGTCGCCTTTTTTAGTTAGTTCGCGTTAACGAGTTCGCACGTTCATATAATCCTTGACGACGATGCAGACGAACAGATCTGGTTTGGTTGGCGCGAACTGAAGTGTTGAAGGAGGAACACCGGAAGAAGAACTGTCATGCCAGTGAGGTACTGAGGTAAGCCTCTTTTTACATAGCCTACTGTTGCGTTGTAATTTACAGATTAACGTTACGTGAACTAGCTCATTCCGAGATTCATATATGAGATAAACAAATTGCATTTATAAGCTCTGTGGCTTTCTTTACATGTCTTTTGGAATTTCAAGATTGTCTACAGGTGGTTTGACACCTGTATTTACCAAACCTCTGCTCGTGAGCTGCTTTGCTTGAGCACGATCTATTGCCTGCGGATGTATAGCCTAGTATACTGACCTGCTGCCAGATAAATGAGCTTGCTTTGTTCATGAAGACCTCCCTCTGTGGGGTGACAATGGGAATTATTCATGGGGATTCTCCGGGCATTTGTTGCTTCCTGCATTAAGAAGGATATAGTTGGTGGGGGATTTGACCAAAGATGATGTAAAACTGTCAGTGAAAGGTTAATTAATAGGTGTTTGCATTAAATACTCTACCTGAACAGACCTGAAAAACGGATGAAATATATATATATATATATATATACAGTACAGTCCAAAAGTTTGGAACCACTAAGATTTTTAATGTTTTTAAAAGAAGTTTCGTCTGCTCACCAAGGCTACATTTATTTAATTAAAAATACAGTAAAAAACAGTAATATTGTGAAATATTATTACAATTTAAAATAACTGTGTACTATTTAGATATATTTGACAAAGTAATTTATTCCTGTGATGCAAAGCTGAATTTTCAGCATCGTTACTCCAGTCTTCAGTGTCACATGATCCTTCAGAAATCATTCTAATATGCTGATTTGCTGCTCAATAAACATTTATGATTATTTTCAATGTTGAAAACAGTTGTGTACTTTTTTTTTCAGGATTCCTTGATGAATAGAAAGTTCAAAAGAACAGCATTTATCTGAAATACAAAGCTTCTGTAGCATTATACACTACCGTTCAAAAGTTTGGGGTCAGTAAGAATTTTTATTTTTATTTTTTTGAAAAGAAATTAAAGAAATGAATACTTTTATTCAGCAAGGATGCATTAAATCAATCAAAAGTGGCAGTAAAGACATTTATAATGTTACAAAAGATTAGATTTCAGATAAACACTGTTCTTTTGAACTTTCTATTCATCAAATAATCCTGAAAAAAAATATTGTACACAAATATTTTGTACAATTGTACACATTAAATGTTTCTTGAGCAGCAGATCAGCATATTAGAATGATTTCTGAAGGATCATGTGACACTGAAGACTGGAGTAATGATGCTGAAAATTCAGCTTTGCATCACAGGAATAAATTACTTTGTCAAATATATTCAAATAGAAAACAGTTATTTTAAATTGTAATAATATTTCACAATATTACTGTTTTTACTGTATTTTTAATTAAATAAATGTAGCCTTGGTGATCAGACGAAACTTAAAACATTAAAAATCTTAGTGGTTCCAAACTTTTGGACTGTACTGTATACATATATGTAACCACTCTACCCAGGTCCTACTCGCCCCGCTCTTCGAACCTGGGTCTCTGGCGTGGGAGTCGGACGCTCTAACAAGGAGGCTAAAGGCTGCAACCTCTAGTGTTTGTCGCTAGAGCATCTCTTGAGATCAGATGAGTGAGGTTTACTTGCACAGCGACTACTAGCTGGCCTCAGTTACACTCACCCCCCTAAACCTCACTCCCATCCGGGTCACGGCACCAATGTGACTGTGTGTGTGTGTTGGATGGAATAATTCAGGCTGAGATCAGTTGGATGGTCACTCAAAGTTGCTTTACTGGGTCTGGGACAAGACAAGACTTGGAAAAACAGCACCAAAAGGCTGATCAGAATGCAGTGCATCGATGTTGCATGAGAAGTCTTAAATGAAATAAACAGAAGTTCGGAGTTCACAAGCAGGCCAATTAACACACTCTTCATCGTATCATCACAAATAACACATATTTGACTCGACTAACACAACTAGGAGCTGACAGACAAACTAAGTAGACTTTTGTGTAGTTTAAAGTTCAAACTTGGGCTTGAAAACGATCCAAACTTAATTATTAATACAGAGCAATCATTGATTACCAGCAGGATGAGATATGCGGCTCTGCTGATTACATAGCTCCGCCCCGCAATATGTGCACAACGCGAGTGACACAACAGCCAATGGCAAGTTTCCCCAATTAATGCTGATTTTAACTAACATATTTTTAAACTCCATTACATAAATAAATATATATATATATATACACAGTAGTCAACATTTGAAGTGGATCAAAACCTTTCATCAAAGTTGTCATAAAA